>PVIA01009470.1:0-60814 GCA_004024845.1 Tonatia bakeri | reverse complement strand
AGTTCTCAATTTGTTGCTCTTCCTCTTCCCCTTCTGGTACCCCTATAATTCGGATGTTGGAACGTTTAAAAGTGTCCTGGAGGTCCCTAAGCCTCTCCTCAGTTTTTTGAATTCTTGTTTCTTCATTCTTTTCTGTTTGGTTGTTCCTTTCTTCCTTCTGGTCCACTCCATTGATTTGAGTCCCAGTTTTCTTCCCCTCGCTATTATTTCCCTGTGTGTTTTCCTTCATTTCTCTTATCGTAGCCTGCATTTGTTCATCTAATTTATGTCCAAAGTGAACGAATTCTGTGAGCTTCCTGCTCACCAGCGCTTTGAACTGTGCATCTGGTAATTCGGCTATCTCTTGGTCACTTAAAAAAATTGGTTCTGGGGCTTTCAAATATGTTTGAGCCATCTTTTTTATTTTCCTTTGGTTTGGTTGCGGCTGTTTCGTAAGGGCGGCGGAGCCTTAAGTGTTCACCAGGGTGGGGCACCCCAGTCGCTGGGTTGTGACATTGTTTGTGGGGGCGGGGTCTGAGAGGGAACAATGGCGCCTGCTCCACTCTCTCTAGAACTTCTGTCCCCTCCACTGCCTCCCACAAGCAAATTGGGCCCTTCTGGCGCTGGCTCCCGGGTGGGTGGGCTTGTACACTTTCTCGGACTCTGTGGGCTTCCCCGAGAAGTCTCCTGTGAGGCTGAGAGAGTCTCCCGGCCTCAGTTCCCAGATGGGGCTCTTAAGCTTTGAAACCCGGCGGTGCTGCCTGTTTTCGCTTAGTTTGCGCGCAAATGTGTGGCTGCCAACAGCCAGCTGTCTTGAGCCCCTCACTGGGTCTGCTAGTTGCCTCCCACGCCCAGGGTCTGCCACCGGTTCATCCGCTGCTGTCTGCGCCCTGCGCGCCCGCCAGCCAGCGTTTCTTCCCGCCGGGCCCCCTCGACCCCTTCTCCGCAGGCCTCCGACTCCGCCGCTCCTTACCGGTCTGGATGTACTGGAGTCCGACTTCTGTTCAGTTAATTTCTCTGTTCTGGTTGTTTCTTGTTTCTCAATTTTTGTTGTCCTTAGTTTTGGTTGCACGAGGAGGCACAATGCGACTGCCAGTGCCTCCATCTTGGCCGGAACTCCCTAGTATTCATTAATCTTTATAATCCATAACTACTGACCCAGTGCCTATTACCAAGTAGACAAAAAATATTTGTTGTTGTGAACTAAATTGAAGAGATAAGTAATGTTTTATTCTCCATCAACAGGAGAGAGTTAAAGATCTCTAGACCTATTGTAACTAGTATTTTGCTGTATTGCAGACCCAAACAAAAGAGTAAAACTTTCCAATAAAAGAATTAAAAGTCCCATTAAATAGAAACACCATACAGTATTGTATCATTGAAGAGAATGGATTCTGCCAGCCTGAATAGGTATGTCAGCTCTACCATTTACTAGCTCCATGATCTTCATAAGCCACTTCTCATCTCAGAACTTCATTTATCCCCTCTATAAAATGGATTAATAAAGCCCACTTCCTAGTTGTCCTGATGAGAAAATGAGATAGTTTCTGTAAATCACTTTATTTGAAGTTTCAATAACAAGCCTTCAGTAAATGGTAGCTATTCATTTGATATGTAGTAAGTATACATTAAGTCTTGGAACATCACTTTCACAGTTTCTTTCTTTACTACAAATGATTTGTCACATAAATCACTAAAAGCTATTGTAAGACTCCTTTTAAATATACTCACAGACCATAAATAATATGTTGCCAAACCATTTGCCCTGGTTTTTTGAAAAAATATGGTCACCAAACTAATAGACCATGGACCAAAATCTCCTGCCTTTGATGGTCCACCACCTGTGCTGTATCATGACAACAGGGACCCCAGCAGGTACTAAAAGGAAAGAGAGTATCTTAAACTAGATTTTGATGCCAGCTACTGCTCTCATATTACTGATCTCAAGTTGTTGCCATGATGGATTGGACTGTCGATAATGCTTCCTAGGGACACTAGGTGAGGTAACAGCCCAAAAGTAATAATTAGAAGCAAAATACAAACATTACTAAATGATGCACAATTTCAGGGCTCACCATTTACACTGGGTATGATTCTAGTGGGTATGATTCACATAGAATATAAGTAAGGGTATCCCCTGGGATTACATAACATGGAAGCCTGGACCCCGGTGAATGTTATATGTGTATTTATATGCCTTTACCCAATTTGCCTTCCCTACTGCTAAAGTAAAAAAAAAAAAACTTATAGCACACTCCATCCCAATCTGCACCTCTAAGTTCCCTCAAGTGTACTTTATTCTGAAAAAGAGGATAAATAATGTGTGCAGTGATTATTTTACAAGATGTAAAGATACACTCTCAAACTATTATCTGACATGAAAGGCTCAACAGATCTAGCTTTCTTATGTTTCCAAAAGAGAAAATTCTTTTGGAAGAATCTTTTCTTAAATGATCCAATTTTCTTTTCTCAAAAATGTCCCCCTTCCTCCACCAAAACAAGTAAGCAAATAAACTTGTGTACAACCCTACTCATTATGCAATGTCAATACTTATGATCAGGACAACACTGGGGAATATAATGATAAAAGATAATTTGAAACTCCCCCTGAAAATGACTTCAATCATAAAAGGAGTTAAAAATCCTTGGCTTTGTTCTTAATGTGTGCATTTCATATTATATGTGGGGATTCCTTTGATTGGCTTACACAATATAAAAAATGCTGAATCATAAACCTGTACTACACCTAAATAAACCCAGAGGCAATGTGTTCAAAGTATGTAATATTCTAACACAATGGATCTTGGAAGACCTTGCTTAATCCACCCAGCTTTTCTACTTCCTTTTATGTTGTCTTCAATGGAAATGGAAAAACCTGTCACCATTAAAACTCCTTGCTATACAGGGAGTCAATCCTTTCTTTTGGGTTCAGGTCATTGGATTCCCAAACATTTATGAGAAGAAAAACCCCTGCCACTCATGTGCTCCAGTTTTCTTTTATTGGCTGTCTATGCCAACCCCTCAATGAACTGAGAGATAGAGTCAATGGGAGTCAAGCATGGGCCTTAGTGTAAAGGAGTTGAAATAGGACAATGTGAAGAAGTGATGAAAAGTGGGGCTATTGGTATTTAAAGACCAGAAGCCCTTCTCCCAGGCCTCCTTCTTCTGTACTAAACATACTTCTCCAATGTTGTGACCTTTTGTCATAATCAGTGAACATGCTTGATAATAATAACCACAATTCCTACTAGCTTGTCAATACTTTTTATAGAACCCCTACCAGCAACCAAACACATTGAATTTTCTCTTTTTTAAGCTTATTTACTTTTTAAAAGATTTTACTTATTTATTTTCAGAGAGAGGGGAGAGGAGGGAGAATGAGAGGGAGAGAAACATCCATTGGTTGCCTCTTACACACCCCTAACTGGGAACTTGGCCTGCAACCCAGGCATGTGCTCTGATGGGAATCGAACCAGTGACCTTTCAGTTTGCAGTATGACACTCAACCTACTGAGTGCACCAGTCAGGGCTGAATTTTCATAATGACTTTGCAAGATAGGTATTATCATTATTACTGTTTTATTGAAAATAAAACCAAGATTCGGTGAGATAAGGGCACAGAGTTAGAAGGCAGCAGAGCAGGGATTGGATCACAAGTTTGCTGACCTAAAAATGTATAGCAGGCTGCCTCTGGCTTATGCAAGCCATGCTGCAACTTAAACTATATCCCACCTAAAACATTGGTCAAGTTTGGACTCTGAAACAGGATTTTCCTATGGATCCCAAATGTTTTCCTCCCATCTGAGTATTCCATACTTTGTCAAGATTTTCTAAAAATGGGATGCTAGTCCTTACGTCTTGTTATATCATAAAACAGACTATAAACTAACCCTTACTAACTCTCCCCTTTGCACATCACCCTCCCCACCATCTACTTTTTAGCCTTCCCTGGCACCCACAGCAAAGTGGAAGGATCATGGGGTCAGTGATCCCATGGCTGTTGAGATAGAACATAACTTTTTAAGTAGGCATATATCCCTGTTCCTCTGGAAACAAATAAAATAAAAGTATGAGTACACTGAAAGAAATATATCATCACCAGAATAAGATACAGCATATAGTCATTATTTCACTTATATTTGGAGAACAAGATAAGATTTTCTCTAACACTTTCTTAAAGTGCTGGAATGAGTCTAAATGTATTGTGGAGGGCAATAACTCTATATCTATGAAATCTATAAAAATTACATATGCACATGCAATTTATCTGAGATGAACTTCCCTAGAAACAGAGGCTGAGACAGAGACTCTTGTGTAGATGATTTACAGAGGGAATGTTCTCAGGAGAAACCCACAGTAGAATGAGGGAAGCAGGGTAGCAGAGGAAGGAACTAGAATAAGATGTGGCTTCAGATCAGTCTAGCCTCAGCCTAATCCCACAGGAACTTTTGAGTGAAAATTGCACTAGAGTTTGTCCTGTCCAGAGACAGGGAAGATGGGCTATTATTTTTCACACATCTGTCAGTCATTGGTCAAGGGCTGTCCCCAGAAGGATGTGTAACTTCCAAGACATCTGTGGGCAAGGCAGCAACTGTCGATCAACAGTAGTTCCCAGAAAACAAAGCAGGTATAAGCTTTTAGCAGCCAACATTTTTAGCAGCTAGGGAATGGGTATGCCAGTTGCACAAAACAGATCTTGGCCAAGTGACAACACCTGCCATCAATTGACCTAACAATTCTATATCTAGTAATTTATCCTCAGATACATTTGCACAAATGTAAAGTGATGCATGTTCAAGTTTACTGATGACAACATTGTTTATAATAAGTAAAGTCCATCAATAAACTACTGGTTAATTACATGATGGTACTTCCATACAACAAAATATTAGGTGGATATGGGAAAACAAGGGTAAAGAAACCTTCTATGTGTGGATATGGGATGATTTTAAATATGTATTTTATCTGAAAAAAAGCAAAGTGGACAATACAATGTATAGTATGCTACTATATCACTTCTCTTTAAGAACAGATATATGTATTTGCTTAAATATGCTTAAGGTAACCCTGGAAGTATAGACAAGAAACTGGAAACACTGTGGCTGAAAAATAGAGTGAGAGGGAGAGTTGTCAATGTGTATCACTTAGTACCTTGTGAATTTTATACTATATGAATATATTAGCCATTCAAATGAAATGAATAAAGATGGAGAAATAGTAGGTAGATAGATAGACTGACACATTGATTTTTCCCTGAGACACAAACAGGAGTTTCTGCCACTATTGTGACAACAAAAATAGGCAGAACCAAAAGTACATTTTAAAAGCAATTATACTTTTTGTTTTTGTTAAATTTTTAAATATTTTTATTGTTCAATTACAATTGTCCCCATTTTTCCCCATTACCCTCCCCTGCCCTACACATACGCCACCTTCCACTTTCAATACTCCCCCTCCAATGCCTTTGTCCATGGGTCCTTTATACAGCTGCCTTGACTTGACCCTTCCCCCTTTTTATGTTATGCCCCTGTTATTATATTCCACTGTTATACCCCGCCCCTGACCTCTCTGGTCACTGTCAGTTTGGTTTATTTTTTAATATATTTTATTGATTATGCTATTACAGTTGCCACATTTTTTCCTCCCCTTTATTGCCCACCACCCTGTACCCCACTCCCAACAGCATTCCCCCACCTTAATTTATGTCCATGGGTCATATATATAAGTTATTTGGCTTCTCCGTTTTCTATACTATTATTAACCTCCCCCTGTCTATTTTGTATCAACCATTTATGCTTATTCCCTGTACCATTTCCACCATTCTCCCCCCTCCCTCTCCCTGTTGATAACCCTCCATGTGATCTCCATTTCTATGATTCTGTTCCTGTTCTAGTTGTTTGCCTAATTTGTTTTGTTGGGTTTTTTTAGGTTCAGTTGTTGTTAGTTGTGAGTTTGTTGTCATTTTATTGTACATAGTTTTGATATTCTTCTTTTACTCAAATAAATCCCTTTAACATTTCATATATTAAGGGGTTGGTGATGATAAACTCCTTTAAATTGACCTTATCTGGGAAGCATTTTATCTGCCCTTCCATTCTAAATGATAGTTTTGCTGGACAGAGTAATCTTGGATGTAGGTCCTTGCCTTTAATGATTTTGAGTACTTCTGTCTTGCCCCTTCATACCTGCAAGGTTTCTTTTGAGAGATCAGTTGAAGGTTTCTTTCTTCCTTCTGCTTCAAAACATGGATTTGAGTCCTGGTTTCCTTCCCTTCACTGTTGGTTCCCTTTATTTCGCTTTGCATAGCCTTCGCTTTTTCCTCCATTTTGTGACATACTCAACCATTTCTGTGAGCATCCTCATTACCAGTGTTTTGAACTCTGCATCTGATAGGTTGGCTATCTCTTCATTGCTTAGTTGTATTTTTTCTGGAGCTTTGATCTGTTCTTTCATTTGGGCCATATTTCTTTGTCTTGGCATGCCTGTTACAAGTAAGGGGAGGAGCCTTAGGTATTTGCCAGGGCGAGGCAACCCACATCACTGCCTTATGGTGCTGTATATGGGGGAGGGATCCAAGAGGATCAATGCCACTTGCTCAATGAAAGCTCTCCACCAGCTTTCAGTCACTTCCCCTGCTACCCACAAGCAAATTGGGCCCTTCTGGTGCTGATTCTCAGGTAGGTGGGCTTTTGTATGTTCTAGGATTCTGTGGGTCTCTCCAACAAGCTCTTCTGTGAGGCTGGGAGTTTCTCCTGTCACCTCAACCCCCACAGGATTTTTCAGCCAGAGGTTTGAGACTTTATTTCCCCACACTGGAACCCTGGGTTGCATGATCTGTCTCACTCCCCAGTTGTTCCTCCCAGCTTATCTGCATGCAAATGTGGGATTACCAGGTCTGCCAGCTGCCACCTTGCCCACTCCAGTCCTCCAGCTACTGCCTTGCTGAAAGTTCTCTCCATCCCAGCTGGCTGTCTGCACCCCTCCTACCAGTCTGGATGAATGTTTTTTGTTTACCTCTTTGGTTGTCAGACTTCCATACAGTTTGGTTTTCTGGCAGTTCTGGTTATTTCTTTATTTTAAATTTGTTGTCCTTCTTTTGGTTGTGTGAGCAGGCAAAGTGTATCTACCTATGCTTCCATCTTGGCTGGGAGTCAGCAAGTGTTTTTCTATTCAGAAGTAACTTCCTTCCTAATGATTGCTAATGTATTCCTTGTATTTGTACGTAACTTCTAGTTTACCCAATAGCTTGTAATTTTCTGAAGTGATGTTTTTTGGTTCCTCCACCCATCCCTATTACTCATACCTCTCCATAGAAGTTTGATTTCTTTATCAAGATGAAGTCAATGAACTATTGCAACTGGAATGGGCTCTTTTTTGAATACTGAGCCAAGCTGTAGTTCCAAGCTATATTTGAAAAATTGTATAATTGAAAAATTTATTAATCAAGGTACTAATTTTATCATTGAGATGCTAATAGATGTCTCAAAACAAAATTGCTCTGTTGCTGAATAAATTTAGGCTAAATAGATTTCTTTTTTTAGGAATTTATTTATTGCCCTGGCTGGTGTAGCTCAGTGGATTGAGCGTGGGCTACGAATCAAAGCATCGCAGGTTCAATTCCCAGTCGAGGGCACATGCCTGGGTTGTAGGCCATGTCCCCCAGCAACCACACATTGATGTTTCTCTCTTTTTCCCCCTCCATTCCCTCTCTAAAAAATAAATAAGTAAAATCTTTTAAAAAAAGAAGTTATAAAAAAAGAATTTATTTATTTATTTTTAGAAAGAGGGGGAGGGAGGGAGACAGAGAGGGAGAGAAATAACAATGTGTGGTTGCCTCTCACATGCCCCCTACTGGGGACCTGGCCTGCAACCCAGGCATGTGCCCTGACTGGGAATTAAACCAGCAATACTTTGGTTCACAGGTCTGCTCTCAATCCACTGAGCTATACCAGCCAGGATCTTAAACAGATTTCTATAGTTCAGGACTTATCAGGGTCTTTAATGTTACAATGTGTATTTTTAATCTCCTAAAATACAGAATTCTCTCTGAAACTACTTGACTGCAGAATTTTGGAGAAGGGCTCAACTGGGCAGTTCTTGATTGAGCTGTCCCAATGACTAGAGTCATCTGAGGCTCAGCGGAGTTAGATGTGGCTCACTCATGTGACTGGCAGCTTGGCCATTGGCTGAGAATTCAGTTGGGCTGTCAATTGGGGCACCTATATGTGGGCTCAATGTCATGAGGTTCTCATAGGGTCTCATGGCATCTGGCTTCCCCTACAGCAAGTGTCCCAAGATAACCAAGCAGAAGTTGCACGGCCTTCTATGAACTTGCCTCAAAAGTTACACAGATTGTGACCTAGCTGTTTACACAGATTGCTTTGCTGATTCTACTGATATCAAATGAGTCACTATGGTTAGCCGAGATTCAGGTGGAGAGGCCATAGAATCCTGGAAAGAGTGTCAACAAATTTGTGAACATATTTTTAAACTGTCACAATTCATTATTGCTTTGATTGTACAGAAGGGACCCCAAAACATATTTGACCAAAAGCAGTTGAATCCATACTACTTTGAAGACAAAGTCGCAGTGTATTCATTTCAACCTCAAATACAGGGTTTACTCAAGTACTTGGAGGATGCCATATAAACGTGTATTTTCATTTAATTAAAGGCAGGCATGGTTTCTACATGAACCTGCTCTAGACCATGAATCATGTCTATTTGTCATAGAATCATGTTATATGTTAACTGCATGTTTCACTGACTTTTTTTAATTGACAAATAAAGCTGGTCTCAAGATTAATTATAAGAAAGAAAGAGCTGTCAGGTATTCTATGTCAGTCTACTTGATAATCGTACCATTTATGGAAACTGTAAAAAAAAAACCTGTAGCATTTCTGATCAGTTAATTTATCATGTTTATGAGTATTGAATTATACATCCTTTTTGAAACTAAAATTTGAGGGGATTAAATAATACTCTATTGGTTTACTTTGACAAAAAGAACCAAAAACCCATTAATTTTAGCACAGAAATTTTGACTTCTCTGTTTTAAATCACAATTTACTTCAATCCTTCAATATATTTGTAATGGAAGTAAAGCTGAACATCTAGATTTTTAAAATGCTGACTTCCTTTACTATCCAACTAAAAGAAGAAAATACCAGAAGGATTTTTATTTCTTCAGGCCAATGAATCAAAAGTGAGGACCCCAACCTCCGCTTAAGCATATTATGAAATTCCCTGTCAGCAAGTCTGAGGGTTATGTAACCATTACAAGTACCTTCTCCCCAGTTCAGTAAAACATTAACAGCAAAAGCTTAGAGTGTGTGAGTGATGCATAATTAACACATTTTGAAAATCATGTGGCTAAGACAAGTAAATCTTTTACAAGCTCTTAATGTACAAAGAAAGGTTTTACATATTTACTGAATAGAGGAGAGTAAAACTGGCAGACTGAAGGAGTTTGAAAATGGTGGAATAATTTTTTTAAGTGGGAGGGAAGCATGGGTCTTTGTCCAGATCTTTGTGCATTTGGTTAAACAAGTTGGTCAAGAAGAGAGAGGAGGCAAAAGTGATTGTACCCCTTCAGCCAAGCTTGGAATAATGATACCAGCACTACAACAGGTAAGCTGGGACAGGAGAGCACATCCTATATTGCAGGTAACAGCACAAAACTCAGGGGCCGGAACAAGTGAGAGATGGCTTAGAATTGAAAGGAGAGCTTATTTGTTAAGGAAAGCTAAGTTATGAGAAAAAAACTAATGTGCTAAGACACTGGGCAAGGCCTGCCAATCACAGGCCAGTGTGCAAGAGACTCATGTCACTTGACAAGAGTGGTCCAGCTCTACATTTCATGTCCTTCTTGCTATTGATGAGTCTACAGGGGATACTATCGGAATCATGTTAAAAATTTACCATATCTTAAAGCTGGGAAGGATCTTAGAGATCATTTGGTTCAGTCATTTTCGCTTTGGGAAAAGTCCTCTGGTTCTCAATACATGACAATTTTCTCATCTTCAAAGGTCCTTGGGCTCAATTGTTGTCAACTTTGTATTGTTGCCACCCACTTCTAAGGTCTCCCCTACAAACTCTATTTTCTCAGATCTCTCTGACATCTCCACTCTAAAAATTGTCTAGGATTTCCCACTTGGCAGTCATCAGAGTGGCCAAATACCATAGCTTCACAAACTTCTCAAGTTCCCACTTTGCTGCTGAACAGAAAGTTGGTTGGGCCATTACTAAACATTTGAGAACTGTAATTTCCTGGAGAACTTCTAAGAACCACCTGTTCCATCCAGTGCTTCGTGCTACAAGGAAGCATCAGTGACTGTTTCTCCAACCTTCCAGCAATAGCCGTCAGACCCTCACTCCCCTTCTTTCCCAACATCATGTAGGCCCTCCAGCCATTGGTTTCCTGCAATACAGAGTGGTTCTGTTTTCCTGAACAAACCCTGTTTTCCTGCCAGAGTATGCTTGTGTTTAGAGATGTCCAAATTCTCCTGCTACACAGTGAGAGCCAAGAGTGCTACTCCAACACAGAAGGTCTGGGAGTGGAAACTCCCAAAGTGTGGTGTGCAGTGGTGCTTGGCACACCAATCACAAACACAATGGACCAAGTATATGTTTTTGCTTAAGATTATATATATATTATATATATATTATATATATATATTATATATATAATATATATATAATATATATATATAATATATATATATAATATATATATTTTGCTTAAGATATATACATATATACATACATACATATATATATATATATATATATATTATAAAGATACTGAGGTGTGCCTTGTAATTGAAGGAAGAGTTAGACAATAAAACCTCGTGAAGGGCAGAGGACAGGACTTGAGGAAAATAGGGAACTCAAGAATTCTCTCCTCATATTTAGGTGCTGTTTCTCCCTGAATTGCTGCTTTTTTCTCTTTCACTGCAGAAAGTTTTTCCCTATCTCTCAAGCAAATGGAAGCAAGAATTCTAAATTAGTTTGCACAGAAGAAGCAGGTAAACTAAAATTGGGGTGATTTTCCTGCATCAAACCACTACTGGGATCAAGTTTACAAAAATTTAAATTCAGCCTATGTACACAGAGACCAGAGCCTTAGCCTGGAAAGAAGGCATGGCTGGGGACCCATTTAGAGAAAAGTCAAGCAGGTACAGAATTGCATTCCAAGAGATAACACAAGTTCAATGTGGAGGTGGTGGTTTCACTTTTCACATTGAAGAACAATGGGTCTTCAATAGTACATAGAGTAACAAACCCAGGAAATAGAAGGTGTGCATGCCCCTTATATTCAATTTCCTGCTGCAAAGTCAGGATAAAAGTGGAAATAAAACAAAGGAAAAGGAAAACAAAAAAGAAAGGAAAAGACACTCCAAATGAACGTGCAAACTAAAATTCTAGTACACATGAAGAAGTCACATGGTAAGGAAAAAACATCTAACAAAATAATATGATATAAACTCAATACAGGTGAAGTCAGTATTAAAAAAACAGAACACCTTAAAAATAATTGTTTAGGGTGCTCCAAGAGATTGGTGAAAATATAACATTTATTTTTAAAGAGGGGCAGAGCTCCTTCCCCTGTCCTGGGCTTCTAATCACAAGGATCCTCCCCTGACAAACCCCACTCCCCTCTCCCTCAAGGACATCAGTTCTATGCAGTCCACCCATAACATGGCCCAGTCCCCCTTTTTTTCCCTCCAGGTGCTGGGTTTGGTGGCTGCTCTCCACTGTGCTCCAGATGCCACTCGCGTTGGTTAGAGTCCTCATAGAATGTCTGTTTTCCTGTTCTCCTATGGTTGTGAATGATTTTCTTTTTTCTTTTCTTTTCTTTTTTTAATTGATAGATTTAATTTTTTAGAGCAGTCTTAGGTTTACAGAAAAACTAATCAGAAAGCACAGAAGGCTCCCAAATGTCCCCTCCCCTCTCCCCCACCAAACCACAGTTTCTCCCCTATTATTTACATCTTGTTTCAGTATAGTATATTTGTTATAACTGATGAATCAATGCTGATAAATTACTAACTCAAGTCCATAGTTTACATTAGGATTCGGTCTTGGTACTGTATATTCTATAGGTTTTGAAAAATGTATAATGACATGTATCCACAATTATTGTGTCATGGAAGGCAGTTTCACTGCCCTAGAAATCCTCTGTGTTCCATCTTTTTATTTTTCTATCCTCCCCAACCCCTGGCAACCACTGATCTTTGTACTGACTCCATAGTTTTACCTTTTCTACAATATCATATAGTTGGAATTGTACAGTGTGTAGCCTTTTCACAATTGGTTCTTTCACTTACCGACATGCATTTAAGATTCCTCCATGTTTTTTAATGGCTTGGTAGTTCATTTCTTTTTAGCTTTGAATAATATTCCATTGCTGGGATGTACCACTGTTTATCCACTCACAAAAGGACATCTTAGTTGCTTCCAGGTTTTGGTAATTATGAATAGAGTTGCTATAAATATTTATGTTCATCTGTTTGTTTTGTTCATTAGGTTCTACTTATAGGTGAGACCATATGGTATTTGTCTTTCACTGCCTATCTTATTTCACTTACCATTATACTCTCCAGTTCCATCCATGCTATTGCTAAGGGTAATAGTTCTTTCTTTCTTTCTGCTGTGTAGTATTCCATTATATAAATGCACCATATTTTCTTGATCCACTTATTTGGAGTGGGGGAAGTGGTGGGGGAGCATGGACAGGGCAAGGGAGAGCAATGGGGAAAAATTGGGGCAACTATAATTGAACAACAATAAAAAATAAAAATAAATAAAAAATAAACATCTATGTTCAGGCTTTTGTGTGGATGTAAATTTTCAACCCCTTTGAATAAATACCAAGAAGTATGATAGCTGCATTATAAGAGTATGTTTAGCAAAAAAAAAATAAAAAAAAAATATATATATATTTAGCTTTGTAAGAAACTGCCAAACTGTCTTCAATAGTGACTGTACCATGCATGAGAGTTCCTGTTACTTCACATCCTCACCAGCATTTGCTGCTACCAGTGTTGTGAATTTTGGCCATTCTAACAGGTGTTTACTGGTATCTCACTGTTGTTTTTATTTGCAGTTCCCTGATGACATATGATGTAGAATATCTTTTCATATGCTTATTTGACATCTGGTATCTGGTGAGATGCCTGTTCAGATCTTTTGTTCATTTTTTAATTGGGTTGTTTTCCTTTTGAGTTTTTTTTTTTTTGAGGTTTTTTTTCTTGTTTTGTTTTCTTATTGTTGAGATTTTGGTGAGTTTTTTTTTAATGACAGGTTTTAGAGAAGCCAGATCTCCAAATTCTTCCAAGGCATTAACTACAAGCCACCCCTCTGTCCCCCTAAGATGTCTCACAGAACTTGAGTCGGGATTTCTCTCTCTTTCCTGACTTTCATGGGAGCTTTTTGAGCTGTGGAACTTCATGGGCCCCCATTTGTAGACTTGCTTCAAGGTCCAGTGGCTAACTAGAGCTGTGGTCAGTGCATCCTGCCAGCAAGGGAACATTTGCAGCCCATGGTGCTATAACACTCATGACAAAGAAGCCAAAACAGTAACAACTTCCAAGACTTGTGTGGAGTCATATTACAACTCCCCAAGATCCAGTTCACTTCTCTCCCAGACCCTCTGAATCCCACATTTTAAAAAGAAATCCTGGTAGCCCTGACTAGTATGGCTCAGTTGGTTGAGCATTGTCCTGCAAAGCAAAAGGTTGCTGGTTCAATCCTCAGTCAGGGCACATGCCTGGGTTGCAGGTTTGGTCTCAGGTTGGGGTACATGCCAGAGGCAACCTATCAGTATTTCTCTCACACATCGATGTTTCTCCCTCCCTTACCCCTCTCTAAAAATAAATAAATGAAATTTAAAAATAATAATAGTAAAAGAAGTCCAGGTAAGAGGAGATTGAGAGAGCAGAACAGCATTAAGGTTCTAAAGTGGCTGTAGCAACTATTCAGATTTTACTTGCCTCTTGGATCCAGACAGTAAGCACTGTGCAGTGTTTTTCTACCCACAAGAGTGTGAAGGAAAAAAAGTGGGAGGTCTTCAACCAGAAATAAGGCTGGGAAGAATCATAGAAAATATCAAATATGGAACTTGATTAATAAGGGGGTTAAGTATGATGAATCTTATTCTTCCACTGACTGGTTTGGACTTGAAGCATCTGATGAGTTTGTTCCTGCTTCTCTAACCTTGAAGTGTGGAGGATTTTATATTCACTCAATAACCCTACAGTTATGACAAACATCAAACTCTGAAAACATTAAAGAAAAGAAGAAAAATTACCAAAGAAGTTGAAGGAAGGTAGTGAGAAGAGAAAAAGACAAAAAAAAATGATATTTTCAACAGGGAGAAGAAATGAACAGAACCCAGGTTTTCCAGAACTAGCTTCACAACTCTCAATGCTGATAAGGAGAAGAAAATAAGAAACGCTCTTAAGGTCATAAGTGATATGACATGTTTAAAAAAATCTCAGAAGGAGAAATAGGCCTGGGAAAATCAGGCATGAGGAGCATGAGCCTGGGAGAATGGGGAGTACTTTCCACCCTTGTTTCAACCTTTCACTCTGCTTCTGACAACAGTTTGCTTCAGAAGGTCCCTACCATGGTCTCTCTGACTTATTTTGACTTGAAGCACCTGCTGACTGAGTCTCCAGAAGGAAGAATCTTCTGTGATATGGATTATGAAAGATTTCTGTGGGATAGAATTGGAACAGGAATTTAAACAGTTCTCTTCTGTCCCCAGAGGCCTGCCAGTGCCCCTGGAGATGTGCATTGAGGATCTGCCTCAGGTTCAGGGAGTGTGTGAACAGAAGTTCTCCACCGAGGATATTAGTGGCATCCTATTGAGCATGGAGGTAAAGACCTGGAAGCTGAGCAGCCAGGTCTGTTCTGATGTGCATAGCCATCTGACTTTATTCCTGCCCTAAAGCAAGGACCTCTTGGTCATATTTGCTCAAAAACTTCATCTCTGGGAGCTGCTTGAGGGGGGGTACAACTGAAAAGATCCTCTACAGAAACTTAAATAAGCTATTGGCAGGGCACTGCCAGAGCAGATGGCCAAGTACCAGGAGGAATGCCAGGCACACACAGCAAAGATTGCAGAGATACTGGAGGAGGAAAAAGACAAGTTGCCGGGAGAACAGATATGTCCTGGTAAGGAAGAAGAAAGGGGAAGAAGAGCCCAGAAGAAATTCCAATGGACTGCTAAAATGGGAGAGAGGTGCTGTCAGGTGGTGAAAACCAAACCAGAGGACTATGATCTACATGAAAGCATTTCTGGGTACTGAAGTTCAAACTCTGTCACAATGGCTGAGTACAGACCAGGTCTCTGTGTAAGCATAGCAGACCACACTGTGGGTTCCTGATGTAGATACTGACCAAGAAGAAAGTAATGGCTCCCTCAAAGTCAAGGTGAAGAAATCACAGACTAAACCTTGTAAAAAGGTTCCCATCTTTTTAGCCCAAATTGGCAGCCTAATTGCTCTGCATAAAAGTCACAGGTCTTTTTTCTTTTCAATTAGTTTAGTTTCATTATTATTTTGTATTTGTTTCAGGTGTATATATGGTGGTTAGACCATCCCAGACTTTACATATTGTTCTCTCGATATTTCTGTACCCACATAGCACCACACGTAGTTACTGCAATACTGTTAACTATATTCCCTATTCTGTACTTTCCATCCTTGAAAGTCACAGATTTTAGGTATGAAAGTTAAAAGAGAATTTTCCAAAGCAAAATTTTCTGAATCATCACTCTCTAGTTCTCTGTAATCACCCTCTCAATTTTCTGGCCAACCCAGAAGGCACTGAAGCAGTCTCAGGAAAAATAAAATCCCATGGAATTCTGACTACAAAGAGCTTTCCTGCAGGCTCCCTTCAGCAAAGCTTTCCAGAAGAACAATAGTCTAAATTGAGGCACCTCTGAGCCTGGACCCAAGTCAGTCTTGTGAGTAGATACAAAACTTCACTCCTGCACCCCACCTAGCTGCATTTGGCAACAACCTCCCAGATCCAAAATCTTCCTCCTCTGAGTCTCAGTATCTATTCCTCCACGGCAGTGTCTTCAGGAGGCACTTCAGTTCTCAACACAATCGTTGTAAGAGCCTAGCCTCATCCTCCACTTCACTGAGCTACATGGCAAAATGACATTCCACCAACTTTTCAGAGCTACCTTACAAGGCTTCCCCTTGCTGGCTGTAGCTTCCAACATGGGGTTGCTTCTAGCAGCTCTCCTCTGGAGGAACAGCAATTCAGAGCTTTAGTTCCTCCTGAAAACTTACTCCCAGGTGTACAGCTTCCTTCCACAAGTCCCAAGCCCATAGTGAACATACTTTTTGTTCCTTAGAAGCTGGCTTTGGTGGTCAAATGGAGATTCTAATGATGGGAGCCAAGGAGGAACAAAGGTACTCAACTCATCCCCAAAGCACACCATGGTTAACAGCCCATGCTCCTCAAAAGGAACTTTCCAGGTACTCTGGGCTTTACAGTTATGCTGCTGGACAGGTATGGAGAAGATAAAACTTGGGACTGAGTTCTGGGTTTGGAATATGGAAATGTGTTTCTGAGTTCTATCACTGTGACCAATCAGTTTGTACACCTACATTTCATACCTGCCAAACACTTTGGCATTTGGTCAGAGTACTTCATGAAGTCCCATAGACCAAGGGCTCCTTCTGGACACAAGAAGATTCATGGGATGGTCATGGTATCCATTCCATCCTCAGATAGTGTGGTTAACAGCAAAAAACCTGGACTAAAGCCACAACTGGGAGACTGAGCCATGTCTCTTTGGAAATATATTACATACTTAATGTCTACTCATTGTGAAGGCCAATTTCTCCTCTGAACATGATAGTAAAGCTCTTTTAGAGAAAAGATATATAGACGCATCAATCTTGAGACAATTGTGTTAGGATTTTTAAACACACTTACTTCGGGCTTCTTTTTCACCATTATCACAAAATGCACTGGAGATAATAGGGCTGTTCATGGCATGCCATATTATAAAAAGACAATTTCAGTGCTTTCAGGGTGGAACAGAATTAGGTAAGTCACATCCATTTTAGCCCTCTCAGCATTTCTTAAAGACCTTTGTTAAAAGACACATCTGTTTTTGAAACAGCCAGTGTTATTTGGTTGAGCTTTTTACAGTTGAATTCTGTATATCTGGGCCATTCTGGCTTGAAGGTCATCTGGGCCCAGAATACCCAATTCCCAATCCAGCTGGAATTCCCGTTTTGTTTTTCCACAGTTGATACAAGAGTACCCCCCAAAAAGCCATTGTTGTTTGAATATTCATCTGTTTATGTACAGAGGTCATAGGAGTTCCAAGTCACAAATAAATAGGTCAATTTGGTTCCAGCCAAGATGGAAGCGAAGGTAGACACACTATGCCTCCTTGCACAACCAAAATAAAGATAACAACACTTTAAAAACAAAAAATAAGCAGAACTGACAGAAAATCGAACTGTATGGAAGTCCGACAACCAAGGAGTTAAAGAAGAAACATTCATCCAGACTGGTAAGAGGGGTAGAGCTGGGTGGCCAGGCAGAGGGCTTATGGCAGGGCAGCTGGTGGAACTGGGCATGCAAAGTGGCAGCTGGTGAACCCAGCGGAGCAGCAGATTGTAGAGGGGTGCAGCGCATCTGGTCTCACATTCACACACAGATAAACCAGGAAAAACTGGGGAGTGAGAGAGACCATGCAACCCAAGGTCACAGCATGGAGAAATAAAGCCTCAAACCACTAATTGAAAATACCTGTGGGGGTTGAGGTGCTGGGAGAAAGTCCCAGCCTCACAGGAGAGTTTATTGGAGTGACCCACAGGGTCCCAGGACATAAAAAAACCCACTTACAGAGGAATCAGCACTGGAAGGGCCCAATGTGCTTCCGGGAAGGGGGGAAGTGGCTGAAATCTGGCAGAGAGCCAAGCAAGCACCATTGTTCCATCTCAGACCCCTGTCCCACATACAACACCACAACCCAGCAACTGGGTTGCCCCACCCTGGCAAACACCTAAGGCTCTGCCCCTCACTACATAACAGGCACGTCAAGACAAAAAAATGGCCCAAACAAAAGAACAGACCAAAGCTCCAGAAAAAATACAACTAAGCAATGAAGAGATAGCCAACCTATCAGATGCACAGTTCAAAACACTGGTAATCAGGATGCTTACAGAATTGGTTGAATTTAGTTGCAAATTAGATGAAAAAATGAAGGCTATGCTAAGTGAAATAAAGGAAAACGTACAGGGAACCACTAGTGATGGAAAAGAAACTGGGACTCAAATCAATGGAGTGGACCACAAGGAAGAAACATCCAATCAGAAAAGAATGAAGAAACAAGAATTCAAAAAAATGAGGATAGGCTTAGGAACCTCCAGGACATCTTTAAACATTCCAACATCTGAATTATAAGGGTACCAGAAGGAGAAGAGGAAAGACAACAAGTGAAAAAGTTATTTGAACAAATAATAAAGGAGAACTTCCCCAATCTGGCAGAGGAAATAGACTTCCAGGAAGTCCAGGAAGCTCAGAGAGTCCCAAAGAAGTGGGACCCAAGGAGGAACACACCAATGCACATCATAATTACATCACCCAAGATTAAAGACAAGGAGAGAATCTTAAAAGCAGCAAGACAAAATGAGAGAGTTACCTACAAAGGAGTGCCCATAAGACTATCAACTGATTTCTCAAAAGAGACCTTGCAGGCAAGAAGGGGCTAGAAAGAAGGATTCCAAGTCATGAAAGGCCAAGGACCTACATCCCAGATTGCTCTATCCAGCAAAGCTTTCATTGAGAATGGAAGGGCAGATAAAGTGCTTCTCAGATAAGGTCAAGTTAAAGGAGTTTATCATCACCAAGCTCTTATTATATGAAATGTTAAAGGAACTTATCTAGGAAAAAGAAGATAAAAAACATGTACTGTACGCGGGCTGCGAACCAGGCATCGCAGGTTCGATTCCCAGTCAGGGCACATGCCTAGGTTGCAGGCCATGTCCCCCAGCAACCGCACATTCATGTTTCTCTCTCTCTCTCTCTCTCTCTCTCCCTCTCCCTCTCTAAAAATAAATAAATAAAATCTTAAAAAAAAAACATGTACTGTAAAATGACAGCAAACTCACAATAATTAATAACCATACCCAAAACAAAAAGAAAAACAAACTAAGCAACTAGAACAGGAACAGAACCACAGAAATGGAGAACATGTGGAGGGTTAGCAACAGGGGAGTGGGAGGAGGAGAGAGGGGGGAAAAGGTACAGAGAATAAATAGCGTAGATGGTAGGGAGAAAATAGACAGGGGGAGGGTAACAATAGTATGGGAAATGTAGAAGCCAAGAACTTAAAAGTATGACACATGGACATGACTTAAAGGAGGGGAATGTGGGTGGGAGAAGGTGTGCAGGGTTGAGGGGAGTGAAGGGGGGAAAATGGGACAACTGTAATAGCATAATCAATAAAATGTATTAAAAAATGTCAATCTGTTTTATTCTTAGAAATCCCCTTAGGCAAGGCTATAGTAACAGGCTTCTATGAAGTGTCTGTTATATAGAGTCAGGCCTTGATGTCCTGGAGCTTTCCAAGCACTGAGTATATATTAGCATGACAGTGACATGCAGTTAAGCTTTGAGGATGGATCAAGGACAGACTAGAACAGATATTCCAGACTTTCCAAGTTTCCAAGTTGTTCACTAAACTTGTATTTCACAAAGATCTTTAGAGTGTTTGCTTATACCTGTGAAATTTGTACCACAAGGTATGTTTCAACTGTCTACTTTAGCTAAGTGAATTCAAATATGTCAAGTATAAACTGTATCCAGGTGAATTTTATGGTTACATAATTTATGCAAAATCTATAATGTGGTAGACTCTGTAAAACAAATGATTTATTGTCTTCCACAAACATATTTCAGTGGGAAAAAAGGGAAGGGGAACTTATAAACTAAAAGAAATTGAAGATACATGTCAACCAACTGAAATGTGTGAAACTTGTTAGGATACTGATTTGAAGAAATCAGCTGGGTTTTTTTTTTTAATGAGACAATAGGAAAAACTGTAACATTTATTGAATATTTGCTGAAAATAAGGAATTGTTTTACTTTTTAGGTGCTATGACAGCTAAAAGTGTTTAGGGTATTGTAGCAAGGAAGGAAGAAAAGGAGGGAGGGAGGAAGGTCAAAAGGAAGTTAGGGAGGGAGAAAGGATTTGGTTGGCCTTTCTCCCAGTTCCTGGGAGGTAATCTCTGAACCCTTGAAATTTCCCAAGTGATGGGGTGTCTTTATTATTCATTGTGGGCTTTTCAGACCACATCCTATAGCTTCTACTAACAAGATGACTCCGGATAAATGCTGGCCAAGCCAGAAAGACCAACCACTTAATTAGGGGGTTGGGGCTATGAGCCACATGGTATCAGCTTGATTTCAGGGAGCAAAGAGGTGTTAGAGATTGAGTTCAACCCCATGGGTGATGACTCAATCAATTAATCCTTCTTAATGAAACCCCAGTAAAAAGTCTGGACACCAAAGCTCAAGTAAGTTTCCTGGGTTGGTAATACTCTGTGCATATGTTACCAGAGTATTAATGCTGGTATGGTAATGCATTCCTGAGGATATGGAATTTCCCCTGAGAACATGGAAGGACATGTCCTTGTCTTCAAAAATACATATGGAAGAATTTACAGATGAACTAGTATGTGTTGGATTTGCTGAAAAATAATCTAGAGAGTGGGGAGAAAAAATTTGGGACATAGATGAAACAAGATTGGCCATGTGGAATTACAAAAGCTGAGTGCCGGGAACGTAAAGATTCATGAAACTATTTTCTCTGTTTTTGTATATGTTTTAAATTTTCCCAAGTGAAAATAAAATGGTGCTCCATGTGGAAAAAATATGAATCCTTACTTTATACCATGTAGTAGGCAAATTCTAAGATGGTTCCCAAGAGTATAAGCCCATGGTAAATATACACCTTCTCCTAGTAATTCAAATTAAGCACTAATGTAGATGTGTCATAAAGTTTTACAGATGTGATTAAGAACTCGAATCAGTTGACCTTAAAATAGCCAGGTTATCCTGGGTGTGCCTGACATAACCAGGGAGTCCTTAAAAGGATGGGACTCTTCCCGATTTACTATAACTTTGAAGAATGAGAGAAATGCCACACAGGAGAGTCTTTCTTGCTTGCTTTGAAGACGGGGTGGAGATACCATGTAGCAATCAATGTGGATGGCCTGTAGGAGCTGAGAGAAGCCTCTGGCTAACAGCCATCGAGGAAATGGAGACTTCAGTCCTACAGCTACAAGGAACTAGATTCTGCCACAATCATGTTAGCTTGGAAGGGGGCTCCAAGTTCCAGATGAGCACCCAGTCAACAACTAGATTTCAACTTTGTGAGAGCCTCAGCAGAGAACTCACCTATGTTGTGCCAGACTTCTGACCTATAGAACTGCAAGCTGATGAATTTGTGCTGTTATAAGCCTCCATGCTTGTGGTAATTTGTTATACAGCAATAGAGAACTATACATAAAATAAACAAAAATAAATTACAGTTGTGTAAAATAAAGCTTTGTACATTTTTTAACAAATTTAGAAAAATATGTTCATAGCCATGGTACAGAGGATTTGTTAACATACTAAATATCAATCAATTCAATTATACTAAAATTATATACTTCTGAATGCACCAAAAGGTAAAATAAAAAGAAAATTACTGGACTAGAAGACGCTATTTACAAGACATAAAATTACAAAAAAAAAATAGTTTTTAAGAAGCTCCTACAATGCAATCAGGGAGAAAAAAACAAGCTAACAGAATATGAATCAGTAATGCATAGAAGAGGAAGTTTGAAGGCCAACAAATACATATAAAGATCTCCAATATGACTATTTATCAGAGAAATACAAAATGAAACAGTAATGAAATGCAATTTTACCTTTACTGGAGCAGCAAAAATTAAAAATTCAGATAAGGGAATTTTCTTGCTTATGTGAATTTCTCCTGTGCATGTATTAAAAATTTGGAAAAAAAATTAAAAATTAAGTTAAAATCCAGTGGATATTGAGTTTTGGTGAGGACATAGGGTAACGGAAATTCTCATGTCCTATTGAGGGAAGTATAAATTGATACAGGCACTTTAGAGAGCAATTTGATAATATTTAGCAATTTGAAGTTGAAGATGTATATACCCTTTGACCCAGCAATTCTATGTATGGGAATATATCCTACAGAAAATCTCATATATAATAGGTTCAGGAAAACACCCACAAGTATCATTGCAACATTATTTGTAACATTAAAAAAATGCAGACTACCTAAATGCCCATTGACAGGAGTGAAGTTTTCACTTTTTCAATCCTCAATTTGCTTCTTTAATCTTGACTGCCAATTCATCTGCTCATCTGTAAGAGAACCACCCCAAATGAAAATTAATTGCTTACTTCACTGGCTCTAAGAGTTACCCATAACTCTTTCAATTGTTATTCACAGAAAAATGTTTTCACTGACTATGATCTTCGAAGAAGACCTCTGAGCCAACAGGGGTCTTCAAAAGTGTCCAATATATCTGGAAATGCACTTCTACTAAAGTGAACTAAAAATTGCTGAGCTGAAAGAGAATATGGATAATCCAAGAGAGGTGAATGAAAGCTTCTAAGCTACTGAAAAGGGAATATGCTTTTGAAAAATGCCTCCTCCCCAATCCACATGAGAATTAATTTTATTTAATTATGCTGAGCATAAGCAAAGCTCAGTGTCTAAAAGTCAATCTGTGGATTCCTCCACACACATTAGGAACCATGTTCTGCTATTTAGAGCACATCTAGCTTTTTAAATTATCTGCAAACTTTCCATCTTCATTTTGGTTTTATTTCTATCTTCTTATCTCAGATGGCAAATGTCAGAATAAGATACTGGCTAGTAACAGCATTAGATACCCTTGAGAAATACCTATATATAGATTTAACAAAAGAAACAAAATGGAGAAAGGATTTTTTTCTCTATCTGTCCGTGACAAATGTTAACTTTTTTTTTACATTCCATGAAACATTTATATTTAAAGCATTTTTATATCCATTCTAGCCCCAATTTCTATTTCTTTAATTACATTGGATATTTATCAGGGAGTACACAAGAAGCAGGTACACATTGTATTATTTATGATTGTATTTCTTGGATACTATCTAACACCTTCCATTGCAATAACTGACTAAACAGAACTAGCCAAGATACATTTTTCCATTTTTGCTGATAAATAGTTACAATGGAGTGGCATTTTAAAATTCAAATGATATGTTCCTAAAATATTCCAATCACAGAGTTATGTATGAGAAGCTACAAAATATATGTGTTTGATTAAGTTATGAATAATCATATCACATAATTACCCAGATTTATCACTTTAAATTAAATGAAAATACTTTGTGGCAGAAGGTTTATATGAATATGAAAGTGTTGATTTTTATTATTTGCTCAGTTTGAACCATGCCACACTGTAACTTGCAAAGCCACTTATTCTTTGTGCTAATTATTCAAAAGTGAGTTCAAAGTACTTTTCTATTTACGTACATGTACAAAAACAAAAACTTAATATCTTAAGTCAAAGTGCTAAGCAGAGGCTCTAGATTTCTTCAATTCTAATTCTAATGACTCTTAACATGATGACTAATTTATCAGGCCAAAGAAGGAAGGCTCTACAGCTTAAAGCAATCACTGAGCTCAAGGAAGTAGAGTGTCTCATTATAAAACTGATGAAAGATTAAAATAATAAATAAATAAATAAATAAATAAATAAGACCTTATTTTTGTTTGTTTGGGCTGCTATCACAGAATACCATAGAGTAGATGGCTTATAAACAACAAACATTTATTTATTATAATTCTGGAGACTGGAAAGTCCAAGATCGAGACACGAGCAGATCTGAAGTCTGGTGAGAGCTCAGTTCCTGATTCATAGATGTCCATCTTCTCTCTGCATCTTCACATAGTGGAAAGGCCTAGGGAGTTCTATGGGGTCTCTTTTATAAGAGCATTAATCCCACTTATGAGGGATGTGCCCTGATGACTTAATCAACTCCCAAAGGTCCATATCCTACTACCATCACATTAGGGGATTAAGTTTCAACATATAAATTTTAGGGGGACATAAAACACTCAGTCTAGAGCAGCCCTTTCCATGTTACTCAGGGGTAAATGGAAAATACCATACCCTAAGAACTCAGTACAAGAATAGGTGAGGCTGCTCATGGTGGCCACCCTTTCTGGGCCACAGCCCTGCTCAAATGAATATGAGCTCTCCTTTTCCTATCATGTGGCCAGGATGTTAGCTGTCCCCTCCTTTCTGGTAGCCTCCACATGGGGTTCACATCAATTTCTGTTCTCCTGAGGTAATTCTGTTGGGCCAAGGCATTCAAAAGCAACTTGGATTTTCTGAGGTAGATGTAGGAAGAAACTACACCACGCCTGGCAGAGCAAGTTCAATACCTCTTGCTAGTTCTCTCTTCCATGCCCCACTTGCTCATCTTACCACAAGAATGCCTCTTCTTGACCTCCCTCAGTGAGGCTCTTCCACCTCCTTTCTTCTGCTTCTCCCACCTTCTGCTCTAGGTTTTTGCCATGTCCTTGGTGTCTCAGCTAATTCTTATGTAAAGCACTCTAGCTCTCTCACAAGTCCACACTTGTCTCCCATCACCTGCTCAGCAATCTAAGGGCCCCCCATTTCTGGAACCCACCCTCCTTAGAGTCTAGTGAGGAATTACAATTAACAACCACAAAAAAGGTTTTCTGTTCTCTCACATTTATTTATCTCTCCTGCTTCCCAGGATTCAGAGGTAATACATGTAAAAAAATTTTTTTTACCATAGAGTAGTATATATTATTTCCCAGTGATTATTTATTCTAATGCCTCCCTTCATTTTGCAGGTAATACAACTGAAGCCAAAAAAGGTCAAATACTTGCCAAAATAGTTAGTGGTAAAGATTGACTTTAAACCTAGTATCTAGCCCACTATCTTATTATTCCTTCCATTAATCTGAACAATCTCACATAATTTGTGTATTTGTGGAGGCTCTGCTTTCCCATGCTTCATTAATTTGGGATTAAATGTGACATTTCTCTTGGAAATTTCCACCACATTCACACACATACATGCAATCATTCACACAAATCCCATGCTTGAGGAAATGGAAGGGAAGGCACTATTCATTCTTTTACTATTTCATTTATTCCACAGATATTTATGAGCATCTACTAGGTTCCAGGTGCTATTCCAAACTCTGAGGATACAACCCTGGCTGCTGTGGCTCAGTGCCAGCCTATGGACCAAAAGGTCACTGGTTTGATTCTTCGTTGGGGCTCATGGCTGGGTTGCAGGTTTGGTCCCTGGTTGGGTAAAATAATTTATGTAGAAAGTTTAGTTAGCACTATACTTACCTGCCATAACTAGAAAAGGACAGCTGTTGTGAGAGGAATATTTATTTAGACTTTGCATTAATGTGAAAATTTAATCTTCAACCTATAAATTTACCTCAATTAAATTCTTCATGGACTGTGTAACTGAGTAAAACCAAACTGTATCTCATATGAAACACTATGTGTATGATTGAATTTTTATAAATCTAATTATAATACAAACCAAGAGTCAGCAAGCTTTATTCATAAAGGGTCAGTATAGCAAATGTCAGGCTTTCCAGACCATATGATCTCTGTGGCAACTCTTGAGCTCTGCTATTGTTGCACAGAGGCAGCCATAGATAGCAAGTAAACACATGGGTGGTATGGCTGTGTTCCATATTTTACAAAACCAGACAACAGGACACAGGACAAACCATGTGAAGACACAGGTGACAGATAGCCATCTACAAGCCAAGAAGAAATGTCTCAGAGGGAACCAAACCTGCTGACACTTGATCTTGGTCTTCTAGCCTCCAGAACTATAAGAAAATGCATAGTTGTTTCTTCCCCTGTCCCCCACTTTTTTTGATCAATTTAATTCAGGATATTGGATTCGCTTTAAACAAGGTAAAATCATACCAAATGTCATCTCAACTGGAAGGAATCTTGAGCAGTGACTTTGCTTAGTCTTCTAATATGAGATAAACCTGTGTAAATTGCCTCAGAAAGATGAGAATTTGATGATCCACTAAGAGCTACAAGAAAGATAGATCCATAATTGCCTTAATAGTCCATGCTCTCTTCAAAATAAAATTGTTTTCCCTTATATAAAACCCCAATCTCTTGCTACTTAATCCCATTTCTTAATTGATCTTGTATAGAGAAAATGAACATCCAGCTTATCGCTTCCTTCAATGTTACCCACCTCCAAATGATAATTCATAGTTTGCCAGAGAATCAAACATCACTTGGCTGTGGGTAGCATGTCTCATTGGGCAGTTCCTTAAAGCTAAAAGCATTTTCCTAAAGGCAGTGACATCCTAGCATAGCATTTGTAATCTCTTATGCTCCTTTTATAGAGCCTTTATTTTCATACTCCACCCTCCCTATAACACTCAAACCAGGTGCAGCATTAAATAAATAGAAAAGAAGGGGAAAGATTAAATAGCCATTAGGCTGGTTAAAATATGTTTTTCAAATGTCCATTGTGTATTCATTTAACATATTTGGCTTCTTCTACAATACTCATGTGGGGTGCCCTGAGAATACAGTTGACCTCTAAGAACAAGAAAAATCCACACGAAAATGGAAGAAGGCACCTGCGGGGGAAATCTGGTAAGTTTGTTATAGATGGGACTCTAACTTGGCAGACATGGTTTTACTGTGAAGTTTCAGGGTGCCCTCACTGCATGGGCACCTTCTAAAGCCCCAGGGAAGAGTCTCAGCTATGTGCTTAGACAGGTATTTCTGTAACACTTGAAAAAGTTACTGTCTTAGTTTGGGCTGGGTAGACTGGGTAGCTTAAACAACAAACATTTATTTCTTACAGTTCTAGAGGCTGGGAGGTCCAAGATCAAGGTACAGGCATATCCAGTGTCTGGTGAGGACCCACTTTCTGGTTGCAGATGGCTGTATTCTTGTATCCTCACATGGTGGAGAGCAAAGAGAGGGAGCTCTCGAGTCTTTTCATAAAGGCACAAATCCTATAATGAGGGTCCCATCTTCATGAATTAATCACCTCCCAAAGGCTCCATGTCCTAATACCATCACATTGAGGGTTAGGATTTCAATACATGAAGGGGTGGGGGGAGACACAAGCACTCAATGCCTGGCAGTCAGATAGGATAATTTCAATCAGCAAAGATCACTATCTCTTCCCACTCCAACATAGTCTTCATCATACTTTCCCTCCTGTAGGGTGGTGGTGGAGTGACTATAGACATTCTTAATAAATATTTACTTCAAATTGGATTTACTTCTAAATAAATATTCACATCTAAATTTAATTTTTTCAAAGATTGTATTTATTTATTTTTAGAGAGAGGGGAAAGGAGAAAGAAAGGGAGAGGAAAATCAATGTTCGAGAGAAACATCAATCGGTTACCTCTCACATGCCCCCAAATGAGGACCTGGCCGACAACCAAGGCATGTGCCCTGACTGGGAATTGAACCAGTAACCTCTTGGTCTGCAGGAGATGCTCAACCAATTGAGCCACACTGGTCAGTGGTAAATCTAATTTTAGATCTTTTTCTTAATGAGAGCACTCACCCATTCACATACATATGCGTGCTTGTGTGCACACGCACACACACAGATCTGTCTTTATATCCTGGTTATAATTTCAGAAAAGAATGTGGTTGTAATACATTGGATGAAAACTATATTAGTTGAATAGCACCTGTTTGAAGAAAGTGTGACCCCAAAAAGGGAATAGTTGGGTGCCAGACTAGAAAAGGAAACCCAGAAGTGAGCCATGTTTATCCAACACTGACTAACATAGCCATGAACAGCCATTGAGCTTATTCACCACATCTCATCCTTACCACTTCCTTTCTTCTCCTCAAATTCTCTCAGTGAGAAGAGTTACTCTGGCTAAGAGACATGAGTCTTCTGGCATTTGGAACAGAATACTCCCTAGGCTGAAAAATTAGTAAATTGCCATTATGTCTCTTTTAAGCATAGGTCAGCCACTTTACAATATAATTGATGCTGCAGCCATAGACATAGCTCAGGTTCTGTGTCTGCAAGGCTGAAACCAACCTGGGTGACCTGGTCGGGACAGCCAGCCAAGGACCTCAAGGGACAATCCTTTATCTTGATGTTGCCAACTCTAAACTACAGTACTTTAGAGAAAAGGTGACTTCAGAAAAAAGGTATCTCCAGGGAAAACTACATGTATCCTAAACTGCTTGTGAATTAGAGCATGCCACCTCCAGGCAGATTTTCCCAAACAAAAAGAGATTAGTAAGTTCCCAAGACATATTCATACTTATTTATTGAGAAACGAGAATCTCAAACTTTGTACAGGAAAATAAATTTTCTACTTGGTTATCATTGAAGCAAAATTTTCTCTGCTGTGGTTCTAAAGACTTTCCCTTTCCAATGATCTACCCCTTAAGCCTACAACCCTCTCTTATCATAGCTACTAAGTACCAGGCACTGAATATTTACTTTTGCAGTTCTCCCAACTGCCTTGCTAAGTTAGCATTACTGCTTACACTGATGAGAAGGCTGAGTCTCATAGAGGTTGAGTAACTTTCCATAATTACAAAGCCATTAGGTGATAGAGCCAAAATTAGAATGATGCTTTACAAAACACTCTGCCTCTCTCAAAATTGTCAGCATTTTCCAGACTACCTAGAATCCAGAGAAAATAGTGGGATTAATACCTTCAAAAAAAATTAAGAGTGAATTTGTAATAGGTGTTAGATACCCAGCAATTCACCTGTGACTGGCTTGGTAAAGGAAGAAAGGCATTTATAGAAATTTCTTACTTTAAAAATACATATACTTGCTCTGACTGGTGTGGCTTAGTGGATTGGGCATCATCCTGCAAACTGAAAGGTCACCAGTTTCATTCGTAGTCAGGGCACATGCCTGGGTTGCAGGCCAGGATCTGATTAGGTTTGTGAAAAAAGAAACCGATTGATGTTTCTCTCGAACATCAATGTTTCTCTCCCTTTCTCCTCCTTTCCCCTCTCTCTAAAAATAAATATGGCAACAAACTCACAACTATCAACAACTGAATCTAAAACATTAAAAAAAATAAAAACAAACTAAGCAAACAACCAGAACAGCAACAGAATCATAGGTATAGGGTCACTTGGAGAGTTATGAGCTGGGAGGGGGAAGGGGAAGAATGGGGCTAGGGATCTAGAAGCATAATTGGTAGGAACAAAATAGACAGGGGGATGTTAAGAATAGTATAGGAAAGGTAGAAGCCAAAGAACTCATACACATGACCCATGGACATGAACTAAGGTGGGAGATTGCTGGAGGGAAGGGGAGTACCGGGTGGAGGAGGGCAAAGGAAAAAAACTGGGACAACTCTAACAGCATAATCAATAAAGTATACTGAAAAAAATAAAATAAAATAAAATAAATAAATAAAATCATTCTTACTTAAAATTTTATACTTAAAATTTTACTTACCTGAACCTCAAAGCTTCATAGGAGGTATTTTTTTTAGATAGAACATTCTTGGCTTCTCTGGATACTATGGAACTCCTGAGGTGCTGACAATAATCTCTACCTTGATTAGTTTCACAAGCGTATACTCATACAAAAATTCATTGAGTTGTGTACTTAAGACTTGTGCCCTTTACAGTTTATATATTGTATCTTGGGAAGGGAGGGTGCAGGGAAGCAGAAGTAAAGGGGGATAAATTGTGATGGAAGGAAACTTGACTTGGGGTGGAGAGCATACAATACAATATACAGATGATGTATTATAGAATTGTGAACCTGAAACCTATAAATTTTATTAACCAATGCCACCCCAATAAATTAAAAATAAAGCCTTTAAATATAAAAATATAAAATAAAATAAACATGGTCCAGGACTGTATATACAGAAAGTTTCAATTTGCATGAGAAGGAACAGGGAAACTCTCTAAGAACATGTCTGGATAGGCATATAATGTGTCTGGAATAATGCACAAAAATCTGGGAACAGTGGTTTCGGGGGTACTGAAGGAGGACCTAGGGTGGCTGGAGACTAATTTGCATTATATATCATCCTGCATCTGATAAATTTCTACCATATGAATGGTTTATCTATCTTAAAAATAAGTAAATGTTAAAGGGGAAGAAGCCCACAAAGTTCCCATAGTGTACCAAAATCAGTCTGGTAAATCAGTCTGCATTTGTGCTGCTTGGATGGAGTGCAATCATAAGGTGGACATTTTCAAACACAGTGTTCCATTTTTCTAGTATCATGAAAATGTATAGGGATTAGGACTCCTTCTCCTCTTCAGGGTAGTTGTAATGACACTCAGCTAATGATGAGGGACAAGGGTGAGATTGGTGGGTATGTAGAAAAGGAACATCTAACTTGTTCAGAGGCAAACATGCATTGATAATTACCATGAATGAGTAATTATTGCTGAGTATGATTTTTCATTTTCACTTTTGTCTTTCGACCCTTTTCTTTCCTTCTATATTTATTCTCCTTGAGTATGTGCAAGTCATACAAAGTAAAGATGAGAAATTCAGAGCAAATTCTGTTCAGATGACCAACACTGAAATGCCATTGGGGTTAAGGAAACAATGACATACACAAAACTAGAAAAAAAGATCAATTTGTGTATTTCACTTAGATCCCCATTCTTGTATAATTTGTCCCTTTTGTACCTAACTCCTGAGATGTCTTGTTCCTTTCTTAAAAGGTATTTCTGTGTGGCAGTTGTCATCTTGAAAATTTTGAGTTCTCTGTCCCTTATTATTTGCACATTTCAGATCACTTTGCAAGAAAATGCAAAATTATGTTAGATCTAAATGTGAAAAATGATGAACAGAAGAAATTAAATGATGAGTACATGATACCTTAGTAAAATAATTTCACAAGCCGAACAAGGATAGTTAAAAAAAATACCTCTCAGCCTGGAATTAAATCCTTCCCATTGACATGCCAACAGCAACCAAGGCTCAACTACAACAGAAGGGTGTATACAGCTCACACAGGGGAGAAACTGTAGCCCCACAGGACTTCTACTACATAAGGCCACTCTATCAAGACCAGGAGTCATAGCAGCTCTACCTAATTCATAGAAGCAAACACTAGGCAGCAGTGAAAAGGAGGAGACAAACATATATCAAATGAAAGAAAAGAACAAAACTCTAGAAGAACTAAACAAAATGGAGACAAGCAATCTACCAAATTCAGAGTTCAAAGCACTGGTTATAAGGATGCTCAATGAACTCAGGGGAAAAGTAGTTGAACATAGTGAGAACTTCAACAACCTAAGAAAAGACATGGAAACCATAAAGAAGAACCAATCAGAAGTGAAGGATACACAATTAACTGAAATGAATAATTTACAGGGAATCAACAATAAAGTAGATGAAACAGAGGATCAAATCAGTAATTTGGGAGATAAGGAAGCAAAAAACATCCAATGAGAGCAACAAAAAAAAAAAATTCCCCCCCAGTGAAGATAATTCAAAGGCACATCACGAATATTTGTTAAAAATAAAGGCCTTCATTAAAAAAAGATGAATATTTTAAATTCCCAATGTTGACTGTAGTAAGTTATTGTACTTCCAATAAAGAATTATGTTCCTTTACTTAATTTGACTGCAAATGTGAGGCTATATTTCAGCTCCACAGCATTCACGAGTTTAATTTTTTCAAAACAGGTTATATCAAAACTCAGTTATGTGTGTATTTAAGAATACTTTCTTTTGGAATAGTGATGCTTACATATTTAAAATTAAATTTCATGTGGACTTGCAAAAAAACAGGTTATATAGTCACATTTGATTTTTGACTTTCAAAAATCAAAAAAAAATGTGTGAATATTGAGAAATCTCACTTTCAATGTAAGTCCTTTAATTCCATTTCCTCCCCCACCACATATAACCACATTTACCTATTTCATATCTCTTTTCCTTTTCCTAAATATATCCAAACCAATATGAATGTATTTCATATATCCCCACCCCTTTCTTTCAGAAAAGATAGCATTCACTGCTCTTTATTGCTTTTCTCATTTAATAATAAAGCCTGTTGATGTGTTATTTCAGTACATAAAACATTTTTGCAGCTAAACAGTATTCCACTATGTGAATATATCATAATTTATTTAATTAATCACTGGTTAATGGACACTTGGGTTATTTGCAAATTTCTGGTATTATACATAATGCTATAACATCTTTATAGATATGTCAAGAGAACTTAATGGTGATTATCTTAACTCTGGGAAATATTATAGATTTGTTTTCATTGTACCTTTCCCCAGTTCTAAATTACAATTACAGTTCTCCCTTATCCATGGTTTTGTTTTCCACAGCTTCAGTTACCCACAGTCAACCACAGTCTGAAAATATTAAATGGAAAATTCCAGAAATAAACAATTCATAAATTTTAAATGGCACACTGTTCTAAGTAGTGTGATGTAATCTGACATGGTCCCTCTCTGTCCTGCCTCGAATGTGACTCATTCCTTTGTCCAATATTTCTAAGTTATAGACTATCCCTGCCTGGTACTTACTTAGTAGCCATCTCTAACTGACTGTTATCAGACTGACTGCTAGTTATCACAGTGCTTGTGTTCAAAAGTAGTGATGCTGGCAATTCAGATATGCCAAAAAGTCATAAAGTGCCTCCTTTAAATGAAAAAGTATGTATGTACATGAAAAAAAACCATAGTATATGTATAGATTGATACTATCTGCAGTTTCAGGCATCTACTTGGGGTCTTATAACATATACCCTATGGATAAGAGGAGACATGTATGACTTTTATAAGGAAAAAATAAATTTTATTATTTTTATAGGACATACTTTTAAAATATCTAACTCATTTTGCAAATAATCGTTTATAGTTAGAATTCTTACAGATGCTGAAAGCTGGCAGTCTATTAAAACACTTGATGTGTAGAGTAAATTTAAAACAGTAGATCCAAGCTAAAAAAAATATTCAAGATGGCAACATAGGCAAATAGGCAAACATGGCTCACCTCCTCACACAACCACATCAAAATTACAACTAAGCTATAGAACAACCGTCATTCAGAACCATCAGAAATTAAGCTGAATGGAAGTCCTACAATTACAGATTTAAAGAACAAACTATATCTAGAAAGATAGGGACAGAGACATGGAACAGGCTGGTCCCACACCCATATGTGGTGGATAAAAACTGGGAGGGATATCTCAGAAGTGAGGCATCCCAGCCCCACACCAGATCCCCCAGCCCAGGGTTCCATTGCCAGGAAGATAAGCCCCCATAACTTCTGAATGTAAAAACCAGTGGGGATTGAGGCTGGTTGAAAACAGAAACTGCTAGAGTCTCAGAAAGTTCCTATTAAAGGGCCCACACACAAACTTACACAGACTCACTGCCTCTGAGATTCAGTGTGGGGGCAGCAGATTGAAAGGTATCAGAGACATATAGGGAGGAACTGAACTGTCCAGCACCAGGGTGAGAGCTGTGGGTCAGCTTTCTTCCAGACAGAAGTGCCAGCAGAAGCCACTGTTCCTTATCCTGGCTGTCTCCCCACAGAGTCACAGAACCAGGAGGCAAGTGCTGTATCTGAGACTCTATTAACCTGGCTCACACTATTTGCCACATCCTGGTGATTCCCTGAGGCCCCGCCCCACCCAATTTATGGGCCCACCCAAACTGTTTCCAGTATCTTTTCCATATGAATGGCTTATCTTGGCTTACACTTCAGATTTTCCTAAATTCTCTCAAACAAGCAACATCTGGCTTCAGCAAGCCTCACAGGTCCCACTAAGTTTCCCCTAGCCTGGCAGCAAGCCTTGGTTCACAGCTTGGCCTCACCTGGGTACCTTCAAACCCAGCAAAAGTAGCAGCCATCTGCAGATCACTTTGTAGCTCATGCTGTGTGACCCCAGACAGAACATAGGCAATGGCTGACCTTGGACATGCCAACAGCAATCAAGGCTCAACTATAACAGGAGAGTATACACCACCCACACAGTGGGTGTAGCTCAAGTACCTAGCTTGGGTAATAGAGAAGGCTGTGCCACTGGACCCTACAGGACATCTACTACATTAGACCACTCTGCCAAGCCTGGGAGACATAGCAACTCAGCCTAATACATAGAAACAAACACAGGGAGGCTGCCAAAATGAGGAGACAAAGAAACATGGCCCAAATGTAAGAACGAAACTCCAGAAAAAGAACTAAACAACATGGCTCCAATAAGCAAGCGACTAGATGAAGAGTTCAAAACACTGGTTATAAGGATGCTCAAGGAACTTACTGAAGATCTTGGCAGCATAAAAAAGATCCAGTCAGAAATGAAGGATACACTAATTGGAATAAAGAACAATTTACAAGGAACTAACAGTAGAGTGAATGAAGTCAAGAATCAAATCAGCAATTTGGAAGATAAGAAAGCAGAAAAACACCAATCAGAACAGAAGAAAGAAAAAAAGCATTTAAAAAATGAGGATAGTGTACAGAACCTGTGGGACAATTTCAAGCATAACAACATTCACATCATAGGGGTGCCAGAAGAGAATGAGCAAAAATTGGAAATCTATCTGAAAAAATAATGAAAGGAAACTTCCCTAATTTGATGAAAGAAATAAACATGCAAGTCCAAAAAACATAGAAAGTCCCAAGCAAGATGGACACAAACAGGTCCACACCAAGACACATCATAATTAAATGCCAAAGGTGAAAGACAAAGAGAAAATCTTAAAAGCAGCAACAGAAAAGCAGTTAGTTACCTACAAGGGAGCTCCCATAAGACCGTCAGCTGATTTCTCAAAAGAAATTTTGCAGGCTAGAAGGGATCAGTGAGAAATATTCAAAGTGATGAAAAGCAAGGACCTGCAATCAAGATTATTCTACCCAGCAAAGCTATAATTTAGAATTGAAGGACAGATAAAAAGATTCCCATTCAAGAAGAAGCTAAAGGAGTTCATCACCACCAAACCAGTATTATATGAAATGGTAAGGGTTTTCTTTAAGAAGATCAAAATTACAAACAGTAAAATGGCAATACCTACCTATCAAAAATTGATTCTAAAAAGCAAAATAGCCCTAGCTGGTGTGGCTCAGTGGACTGAGTCCTTCCTGCAAAGCAGGGGGTCACAGGTTTGATTCCCAGTCAAGGTGCATGCCTGGGTTGTACTGTGGACAGCACACAAGAGGCAGCCACACATTAATGCTACTCTCCCTCTCTTTCCCTCTCCTTTCCCCTCTAAAAAATGAATTAAAATCTTTTGAAAAATAAAAAATAAACATATAAGCAGAAGAGAAACAGAATCATAGATACAGAGAACATTTTTATGCTTGTCAGATGGGAAGAGGGCCAGAGGAACAGGTGAAAAAGGTAAAAAAGACTAAGAAATACAAACTGGTAGTTACAGAATAGTCAAGGGAATATAAAATACAGTACAGGGAATAGAGTAGCCAATGAACATATATGCATGACACACAGACATGGACAACAGTCTGAGGGGCCTAGGTGGAAGGGATCAAAGAAGGTAAAATTGGAACTGTTAATAGCATAATCAAAAATATATAATTTAAAAAATAAAATAAAACAATGGATTCAGTCACTTAAAACTAGTTTTATGAGAATTCATTAAGTCTCAAACAACACACTCCCACCCCCATAACTTTCATTCCAAAAACAAAAAAATAAGTATCACCAGTAAGCACAATGAGCAATCACTATCTACAATGAAGGACAAAGAAAAAACTTCAAAATGATTTTCAAGTTATCTCATGCTACTTGATGACATTTTGTGGTGCTTATTAACTCCCCTAACTTTAGTGTACTTGTTGCTTGACCATGACACAAAACCATCCTTAAACTAGTTGATACTCCCCACCCCCTGCCCCAAACCAGTATATTTAAGAAGAGGTGGATCATTTCTCTCTCTTTTTAAAAATTATTAATATTTATGTACTAAACAAAGCAAAAGCATTCCTGAGGACAAATTAAACCAAGGCACACATGTCACTTCATAACAGGCCTTGACATTGCTAAGTCATTTTCTTTTCTTCTATTTTTAACTATTACTTTATAACTAGCTTTTTAAATTATAGTTTATAGTTTATGCTATTACAGTTTATATTGGGGTGATAAAAAGATTCTGGGAATAGACAGTGGTGATAGGTACACAATATTGTGAATGTTTTTAATTCCTGTGAATCATACAATTACAAATAGGTAAAATGATAAATATTATGTTATGTATATCTTACCACAACAAAAAATCTATTTTAAAAAGGAGCAAAGAAAATATAGATCAGGACTTCTGGTCCAATGGGAAAGACTCAACATACACATAACCATCTCACAACACCCAAATTCCAGTGATATAACAGAAATTCTATTTTAAAAGCATACATAAAAATGCTAGGCATAAACTTAACAACAAAGATTCAAAACTTGTAAGAGGAAAATGACAAAACTCTTCTACAAGGCCAAAAGTAGACTTGAAACAATGGAAATACACACTGTATAGTTTGGGATAGGCAGACCTAACAGAATCAATTAATTCTAAGTTGGTACCATATTTTTAGACTATAAGACACACTTTTTAACATTTTTTACTTCAAAATTTTTTCCCTATTTTCCTCCTCTAAAACCTAGGTGCATCTGGGGTCCAGTATACCCACTGCCAAACTATAGTGTTAGCTGCTAATGGCTGACAGTTGCACCATTCTCCTGAGAGGATGTCAGCAGGATGGTGCCTTCCCAGCTGAGAGATTGCCTACTCCACCCTCTAAGGGCAGGCTGAAGTCAATACCTGATAATAGGGATATAAAAAACCAGTTCCCTTGCCACAATGGAGGACAACTCAGTGGTGACAACATGACTTTTCTCTTGCTGCTGTAACAAATCATCACAAACATACTGGCTTAGGACATGAATTTAGTATCTCACAGGTATGGAGGTAAGAAGTCCAACATGGGTCTCACTGGGCTAAAATCAAGGAATCGGCAAAGCTGTGTCCCTTTTAGGAGACAACAGGAGAAAATCAGTTTTCTTGCCTTTTACAACTTCAAGGGGCAACCAGGATTTGTGTTCATGACCTCTTCCTCCATCTTCAAAGCCACCACATAGCATCTGTCTGACCATTCTTCCATAGTCACACCTTTCTCTTTCTCTTCTGCCTCCCTCTTCCTTTTTGAAGGACTTGTGATTCTGAACCCACCAGGCTACTCTATTTAAGATTGGTTAATTGGCAACTTTAATTCCATCTGCAACTTTCACTCTTCTTTGCCATATATTCACAGGTTCAGGGGATTAGGATATGACCATCTTTGGGGAGCCATTATTCTGCCAGCCAGAGTGCCCTTCATACTCCAGAGCTATTTGCAGAATCAGGCTAAAGCTAGATTCCAGGTGAACCCACACAAAGGGGCCTACAGAAAGTTGTGCCCTTCAACAATCAACAAGATTTGTTATAATAATGTGTAAAACTTTATAGGAACTTAATAAATTGTTCCTATATGGTTGTAAAAAGGAAGTGTTATAGAACTAAATCCATATCTATCAATACAATAGGAACTCCAAATCAGGTCATTTATCAAAATAGAAAGTCTAAGAAATATGGTTGTAGTTAATACCAAGAGAAACAAGCAATATAGTTGACACTCTTCTAGGGGAAAAGCCACTAAGTTGAAGAGAGGTAGAGAAATGCTCTTTTACTAGAGGCCTTATTTTAGTCAAACACCATATGACTTCTTGAACTATGAGCATTACTTTGACAAAAACAACTTAAAAATAAATTCAGTGAATGAAGCAGAAAACTTCAAAAGAAAAAGGCCCCTAAAATGGCAATAACCTATTAATTTTAAATTCCTATTCTTGGTTCTAAAAAAAATAGCCTTTGAGAACTATAAATTAACATGTACTCATTGTAAAGACTTTAGACAACATAAAAATGTTGAAAATACATGAAAATCCTTATATACCAACCTCTCAGAGATAGCCTCCATGAACATCTGTATGCATACTTATACTCACATGTAGTTTTTTAAAAGTGGGATCACACTGTTCATAAACTGATTTTATCACTAATGTGGATCTTTCTACATCAATTTATATAGCTCTATATTGATCTTAATAATTGTATAGAATTCTATCATTTGAATGTGTCATTAAAAGTAAATAGTAACTTGCCCTGACTAGTGTGGCTCAGTGGATTGAGTACCAACCTGTGAACCAAAAGGTCACCAGTTGAATTCCCAGTCAGGGCACATGCCTGGGTTGCAGGTCAGGTCCCCAGTAGGGGGTGTGTGAGAGGCAGACAATAAATGTATCTCACACACTGATGTTGCTCTCCCTCTCTTTCTCCCTCCCTTTCCCTTTCTCTAAAAGTAAATAAATAAAATCTTTTAAAAAAAGTAATAGTAGTACTCACTTCGACAGCACATATACCGGGATTGGAGTGATACAGAGAAGATTAGCATGGCCCCTGTGCAAGGATGACATGCAAATTCGTGAAGCATTACATATTTTTTAAAAAAGTAATAGTAGTTTAACACAAATCAGAAGGCCAGAGGTGTCAGGGAAAAAGTATACTTACTTTCTTCATCTTTAGTTACAGGGAATTAGACAATATAAGGACAGAAAAAGTATATTTAAAGTAATAAAGGAATCTACTAGAAAAACTACAAATATATTAGCAATTAAAAAAGGGAGAAAACAGTGAATGTGCACAAAATTCCTTACCTTTCAGAACGGACATTCAATATACAGAATCCAAACTTGCACAATAAATGTAATATAAGCATAAATATATTAAAATATATATAAAAAGAACTATTAACAATGGTTGTCTCATAAAAGGGGACAAGGGTGGGCATTTATGTTATATCTTACCATCATCAAAAATGTACCTATTATAAAAACATATTACTAAAATATAGCTGAAAATGGCTAATTATAAAGTAGTATAAAACTATGACTTAATTTTTATGTAAAATGCACATAAGATTATACACACACAAGTAGAAAAGACTCCAAAGGCTATGTACCAAGATATGAACAATAATTATAAGTACATCAATCATATTGTAAACATTCTATATATTCTTTACACTGATATATTTTTCTATAATGAATATATTTCATATTATATTTGATAAAAAAACATTAAAAATCATGTTTTCTTGTGAGGGGGATTGGAAAGGGATATAAGAATAAAAAATAAAAATCAGTCAAAATGTTCTTACATATCTGCCAAAGCCTAGACGACAAAATACCTATGTTCCATATACCTGTTTTTTTATTGTTCAAGTACAGTTATCTCCACTTTCACCCCATCACACCCCTCGCACCCCATCTGCGCCTCCCACCCTCAAACCCACCCCCTTGGGCTTTGTCCATGTGCCCTTTATACATGCTCCTTGATGGCCCTTTCTCTATTTTCCCCCATTATTCCCTCCCCTCTCCTGTCTGGTTACTGTCAATTTGTTCTTTATTTCAATGACTCTGGTTGTATTTTGCTTGTTTGTTTGTTTTGTTGATTAGGTTCCACTTATAGGTGAGATCATATGGTATTTCTCTTTTACCACCTGGCTTATTTCACTTAGCATAATGCTCTCCAGTTCCATCCATGCTGTCTCAAAGAGTAGGAACTCCTTCTTTTTTTTCTGCTGCATAGTATTAAGCGTTGGAGAGGTTGTGGAAAAAAAGAAACCCTAGTACACTGTTGGTGGACATGCAGACTGGTGCAGCCACTGTGGAAAGCAGTATGGAATTCCCTCAGAAAACTAAAAATGGAACTACCTTTTGACCTGGCAATTCCACCGCTGGGATTATATCCTAAGAACCCTGAAACATCAATCCAAAAGAACCTATGCACCCCAATGTTCATAGCAGCACAATTTATACTAGCCAAGTGCTGGAAGCAACCTAAGTACCCATCAGTAAATGAGTGGATCAAAAAACTGTGGTACATTTACACCATATACTCAAGTTCTAATAAATCTTGCAAACAGCCCTTATGTCCTCAAACATAAAAATCTCGGTATTAGACAAAGGCAGATTATAGGTTTTTCATTCTAACCAAGCCCCATCAAGTCCTTTCTGATGGAGCCTCTGATTCACTGGACTGCTACACAGAGGTTTCCTACTGGTCGACACCAACTCTATCTAACACAGTAACATGCTTTCCGCATGCTCCTTCACTTATTTACATTAGCTGAATACCTACCGTGAGCAAAGCATTACACAGCATGCATCACAACTTAGAGACTGATAAACACATCTGCCTCAAGTAGGGAAATGGTGCAGACATGAGGCAGAACAACAGGCACTAACAGAGACAAGAGAGTATGGACAGCACTGACATTTTTGCATTTCATAAAAATATTTTCAAACAAATCAACACATACTTGGAGATGTGTATAAAAAGTACCATTTTTTTCAGTTTTCATTATGTTTGGACTCTGAAAGTAGTTTCCCTACTACTCATTTGCTACTAAAGCATATGCCAGGTTTTCCTATATTACTATACAACTTTTCATATAGAAATATTTTAGTCTCTATTTTAGAGCAAACATTTTGTGTCCCCTCCTTTCCTACTGTATCATACACAAAACAGACACTGTAAGTATTTCCAAAATGAACACATTGAGCCAGCCATTAGAACTCCCCCACAGTAATCTGCCCCACTGTTATCAGATGAAAGCATGACAGAGATGGGGTGCAGAGAAGCATGGCTAAGGTTCTGCCTAATGTAGAGTACAACGTGGGGCAAAAGCAGGTTTACAATTGTTCATATGGAAAATAACACAATACCTAATAATAATACAAAAAAACCTCTGTGTTTTGCATGCTCGCAACTGTAAACCTAATTTGCTTTACCCTATATTGTACCCTTTTAATTCCATAGCAATGAAAAACTTGACAAAGCATAAACAGAGGAAAGTTCAGAGAAGAAAAAAACAAGTATTTATAAGCAACATCACTTCACATTAAGAAAGTCTGAGTTTTATTTAGCATTGTATCTGAGGCACTAATGAGAGTAAAGAAAGAACATGAAGATCAATCTCACATTCAATTTCAAAGAATCTTGTGATAATGAAAGCACACAGATTGCACTCAATCTCAAAAGTATCAAATGCATTATTTTTACAATACACAAAATATACTGTGGAGGACTTGCTACCAAAAGGAAATAGTCTAAACATCTGCAGTCTTTCTGATCCGAAGACTCTAACACATATTGTTTTGATGTTTTTCCCAATTCCAATCTAGAACTCTATGGTCAAAACAATAAAGAAAGCTCTTCTGGGCAAAAGAGCCTCAGAGGGAGTGTGATATCAGCCCTGAGAATCAAGTCAAATGGTCTAGCGTTCAACCAACATGATGCTACCAAAAGTCTGAAAGCCTTAATACTTATATCTCAGCCTAGATCAAGGAGACAATCCTCTTTAAGTTATAACTTCTAATTACATAGAAAATCATGGTTCTTCACAGTAAATTCATACTGTACTACTAAGTATTTTAAGGTAATATTTACCACTTTGTGAAGAGGCCAAAATAATAATTAGAACTTTTAGAACTGAGAAAAGAGATTCACTCAGTTAATAAAATAAAGCCATGAACCAAATATATGTACCCTCAAAATAATTATTTCTGCCAGGCTGCCAGGATAAATAAATAAATAAAAAATAGTAAGCTCACAAACAAGATATATTTTTACAACTACAGATATCAAAGAAAGAAAAAAAGCTTTAAACATATAATATTTCCTTGGAACACCCTACCCTGAAATTGTTTACTAGTCATTATATAAGCAAAGTAAGAAATGCAGGGGAAAAAACAACCTAAAAATTGGTATTAAATCTGTTTAACATCTTTAATAATTGTACTATTTTTAAATCCTTCTACAAAAGAGCATTACCGTTCTTTAGTTTATTGCCAACATATCTTTAAAAAATAAGTCAGCCCTAATGTTGCAGCTATAATACAAAGTTTTATTTATTCGCTCTATACTATAAAGCACAATGAAGAACATCTGATTTAAATAAATGGAAGCCATGTTCTGCTCAGGAATACTACTGTACATATACCATGTAGGTTGTTTTACAGCAGATACTAATTTGCCAACCTTCAGATGACAATATGCTAAGCTGTGAATTTCATATTGTTTAGCTAGTTGTTTCTTGTCGCCTTGGACAGCCTGGTGGCATGTAATGTTGAGAGACCGCCTTGTCACCACCACTGCTTTTCTCACAGGTGACTCTGCTGTGGTAGAACACTCATATCCTTAAGATGCAAGGCCTAGCAAAAAGCCTCCCACAAATCCGCTGGATATCACAATGTTCTGTTTGACAAATTCTGTTGCCTAAAACATAAAGTTTAAACAAACATACTCTTAATTATGGTACAAAATGGGTGAACCTCAAAAACATTACGCTAAGTGAAACAAAGACAAACTAGGACAAATGTATGATTCCACTTACCTGTCTAGTCAAATTCACTGAGACAAACTAGAACAGACGTTATCAAGGGATGGGAAAGGGGTTAATTGCGGGAGATACTGCTTAATGGTTAGATTTTCTGTTTGGGATGATGAAAAAATTCTTGAAATGGATATGATGGCACAAAACTGTGAATGTACTTAATGCCAGAGAATTGTGCATTTAAAAACAGTTAAAATGATCCACTTTATGTTACATATATTTTACCACAATAAGAAAAACATTTAAAGATGCAAATTTTAAAAATTCTCTTAATTATTAAATGCAGAGCTAAGTAATATTTTGAGATGTTTTCCTCAATTCGATTATACTCAGCAAAAATTCTTGTGCACCTACTAGAGCACGTCCTAACCACCACACAAGATGCCACCAGGGCTGTTCATTACAAACTGAAGAAGCCTACAGCCACCAGCCAGGACTAGTAAGCTTCTTGGCTACTGAGATTATAAGTAAATTTAACAGATACTGAGTGCCTACTCTGTGCCAAGCCCTGTTCTAGGCCTCCAAGCTATAGCCAAGGAATAATCTCACAGGTAAAATCTACCTACAGAGCAGGCATAAATGGTCCATTCATCAAGTTATTAACACAGATTATTTGATATACTCCCACAGCATGCACAATGATGTTTATTAACAATCCACTTAGCCAGTAAGAAAAAACAATGTACAGAATCAAAAAAAAATACTACCTTGATAAAATATATATTTAACCCAAATAAAATCATGAAGCAATTAGACAAAGCCAAACTGTGGAATATTCTGACTAGATGCTTCAAAAATGTCAGTGTCATGAAAGACAGAAAAAAAAATCCCCAGAAGGGACTGTCCAAACTTAAAGGAGACTTCATACACATGACAACCAAATGGAATACATAATTTTTAAGAAAAAAAAAGTATAAAAGATATTTTGTGGAAAAATTTTAATATGGACTGCATATTAGGAAATACTACTGTATTGTTAAATTTGGAGAGAATAATGAGGGTAACTGTAGTTGTATAGAATATACATACCCTTAGGAGATAATGTGCTAAAGTCTTTAAGAGTGAAAAGTCATGATGTCTTAAATAATTAGGCAAAAATAAAAAGTATAAATCTCTCTCTCTCTCACACACACACACACACACACACACACACAGATAAAGTAAATGTTGCAAAACAATTTGGTGAATAGATGAAGGGTTTCTGGGTATTCACTGTACTTGTCTTTTAATTTTTCAACTGATTTGAATTTTTTCAAAATAAAAAGTCAGGGGAAGTAAAAGGATGGAACAAAAACAAGGAAAAAGGAGCATTCAATTCTAAACCAAGTACAAGAAGAAAATAAACAAAATATCCATAAAAACATTAGCAAAACAAATATATTAATAAAATATACATTTTCAAACTATTTCACCTCAAGAAAAAATTAGGCAATTTTAGTTTTCATATATCTGTTCCACACACGTACACATTTGTAAAAGCAGGGAAAAAATTCTGGAAGAATGTTATTAACTTTTACATGTAGATTAAAATAGGTGGGAGATGGGCAGAGGAAACTATGTTAACTACTAAAAAAAAAAAAAATTCAGTTAAATGGTAGCTTGATCCCAAATTTTACTTAACACTCTAGACATAACAAAAAACACCAACTTTTTTAAAAAGAAGATAATCCCTAGTTACATTTTCTACCAATAGAGACCCATTAAAAAAATTAAAAGGGAGGCAAAAATGTACACTGTTTTACCTCTTCAATTATGTTGTTGATTTCAGGTGCTGCCTTATTTGCTCGTTTCTTAATCTGTCTTTTTGCTTTGTTTACACCTTTTTCAACTTTCTTCCAGTCAATCTGCACATAGCCACTGTGACTAGCAATCTACAAAAGTGTAATAAAAATGGTTAATTCTAAAACAACCAGGTTGCTAATGAATCTATTATCCAGGAATATATGAACATTCAGATTTCAAGAAATGTATGAAGCTTAGAGGTATGAAAGCATAATTTATTCATTAATTTATTCATTTAACAGATACTCAGTGCCTACTCTGTGACAAGCACTTTTCTAGGCACCCAAGCTACAGCCAAGAACAAGAGAGGCATAAGCCTCCACCCTCAGAGAGCTTCAGGTCTGTTGCAGAAAGCAGATATTAAATACACACAATTACTTAGATGTGATGAATACTATGTTAAGAAAAGTACAGTATATGATAGGAAAGGATTCCAAAAATTATATTGTAACTATACTATAAATCTATCATAACTTTTGGAATTTGGGTATTAGCTAATAAAGACAGACTATTAAAGTTATACAGCTAATAAAAAAGCAACTTTTAATTAAATAGATGTTTAATTATAAGGGATAAAACCAATCAGTTATTAGGTCACTAAAGAAATCTAAAGTAGCCTGATAAAGGCTCTTCACTAAATCTGACTCTACTTAAATTAAGAATGCTTTCTGGTAAATGCTTTTGAAAGTGGGATATAAAAAAATATGCTCTACACAAGCTTTATGCCATAAATCCTTTTAATAAAACTATAGCTAAATGCCTATTAACCACAAAAAAAAACCCTCTCATATGTTGCTACTGAGACACTGGAAAATCTCAACAAGTCTATTAGTGTGTAAGCCAGTACACTAAGTTAGCCCTTCCAAATAAGAAAATCAAAATATAAAGAATCACACAGTAAGCACTTTTTTTTGTAATATTTAATGTATCACTTTGACTATAAACCACACATAAAATACTTCAATAATGAAAATATCTGATTTTATATAAACAGGTTGGTAATCTTAGGTTCAATTTTCACTCCGAATGACAACACAGAAGAATTTATTTATCTGTATTTCTTCCTGTATTTATTCACCTTCTATCACTCACTTCAAACTCCAGCTTTAGCCAAACAGTGCTCATTAAATCAAATAGCAAATGAAAGCTTTTCCTGGCAGTAGTTGACATGGCAATCTGGATGGAAGTGATGATGAACCTTTGGGACTCTCCCATAAGGAGAAACTAAACCCTGGTTAAAATACAAGGGCTCCAGAATTAACAAAAGCAAGCAGATTTTGAAGGGGAATTAAAACTTGTAGGAAGGGTAACTAACATAGGGTGAGTTGCCCATTTTTCTGGCTTTATCCTGACAGTTGCAGGGTGGTTAACACTTCAAAAGAAAATATGCCATCTTTCCAGCCTAAACAACCAGAGGACAGAGCCCAGGACAATAACAGCTGCCAGAGAGGAGAGACCTAGAGAAGGGGAGTCCTAAATTCTGTGTAAACTTTACCCAAGTCCTGAACCACACATTCAAGGGGCAGAAGTAACCATTCTGCTTGCAGGGGTGTCAAACTCATGTTTACCAGGGGCCACACATCAGCCTCACGTTTGCCTTCAAAGGGCCAAAATAATTTTAGGACTGTATAAGTATAACTACTCCATAACAGTTAAGGAGTTGAAAGTACATTTGGCCCTTTGAAGGCAACCCCAAGGCTGATGTGGCCCCCGGTGAAAATGAGCTTGACATCCCTAGCTTAAGGCTAAAAGAAATAAACTGGGATTTGAGCTGCTACCCACCACAGGTAGCAATTTGAGTCTAACCAAATTAACTGCCCGCTAAAATCAAATCAACACACTTCAGAGGCATAAAACAATCCAGAGTCTCCACAACATAACATTCCTAATGCCCAGGATAAAATCCAAAGTTATTTGATTTATGATAAAACAGAAAAATGTGGCCTAGTCTCAAAAGCAAACCAACAGATGCCAACACTGAGTTGACCCAGATAGTGAAATTACCAGGACTTTATAACTATGCTCAATGAGGTAAAGGAAACTATGCTTATAATCAATGGAAAGAACTCTTACCAGAGATGTAGAAAATATAAAAAGAACCAAATGGAAATCCCAGAATTGGAAAATACAATATCTGAAATAAATTTGCTGGATAGGCATAATGGCAGAAGGTAGATTACAGGAAAGGGTCAGTGAACTTGAAGCTACATCACAGGAAATTACATAATCTGAAAAACTGGATCAAAAAAATAAATGAACAAAGCCTCAGAAAGTTACCAAAAAGCCCAACATGCACATAATCACAGTCATATTCAGAAGGAAACAGGACTTCCGGCGAAGATGGAGGAGTAGGTAGACACACTGTGCCTCCTCACACAACCAGAACAAGGACAACAACAATTTAAAAACAAAAAACAACCAGAACTGACAGAAAATCAAACAGTATGGAAGTCCGACAACCAAGGAGTTAAAGAAAACACATTCATCCAGACCAGTACAAGGAGTGGAGATGGGCAGCAGAGCAGAGGGGACTCACGGCAAGGTGGTGGCTGGAGGACCAAGGCGAACAAGGCAGCGGCTGGCAGACCCAGTGAGGTGACGGATTGTGGAGTGGGTTGTGCAAGGCTGCAGGTGGCCAGCGAGGTGGCAGATTGCAGACTGGATGGTCCCACATTCGCACACAGATAAACTGGGAGGAACAACTGGGGAGCTGGAGGGACTATGCAATGCCGGGCCCCAGTGCAAGAAAATAAAGCCTCAAATCACTGGCTGAAAATACCTGTGGGGATTGAGGCAGTGAGAGAAATTCCCATCCTCAAAGGAGACTTCATTGGACACTTCCACAGGGTCCTAGGACGTACACAAATACAGCCACCTGGAAATCAGCACCAGAAGGGCCCAATTTGCTTGTGGGAAGCAGGGAGAGTAACTGAAATCTGGCAGAGAACAGAACAAGTGCCATTGTTCCCTCTCAGACCCCTTCCCCACAATACAGCACCATAAGGCAGCAATGTGGGTTGCCCCGCCCTAGTGAATACCTAAGGCTCCACCCCTCACTACACAACAGGTGTGTCAAGACAAAAAAAGAATGGCCCAAACCAAAGAACAGATCAAAGCTCTGTAAAAAATACAACTAAGTGACGAAGAGATAGACAACCTATCAGATGCACAGTTCAAAACACTGGTAATGAGGATGCTTACAAATTGGTTGAATTTGGTTGCAAATTACATGAAAAAATGAAGGCTACACTAAGCAAAATAAAGGAAAATGTACAGAGAACCAGTAGTGATGGGAAGGAAACTGGGACTCAAATTAACAGTGTGGACCAGAACAAAGAAAGAAACATCCAACCAGAAAAGAATGAAGAAACAAGAATTCAGAAAAATGAGAGGCTTAGGAACCTCCAGGACATCTTTAAATGTTCCAACATCTGAATTATAGGGGTACCGAATTACAGGGGTAACAACAAGTGAAAAAGTTATCTGAACAAATAATAAAGGAGAACTTCCCCAATCTGGCAAATAGACTTCCAGGAAGTCCAGGAAACTCAGAGAGTCCCAAAGAAGTGGGACCCAAGAGGGAACACACGAACGCACATCATAATTACATTAGCCAAGGTAAAAATGAAGGAGAGAATCCTAGAAGCAGCAAGAGATAAGAAGACAGTAACCTACAAAGGAGTTCCCATCAGACTGTCAGCTGATTTCTCAAAAGACACCTTACAGGCAAGGAGGGCCTGGAAAGAAGTATTCTACATCATGAAAGGCAAGGACCTACATCCCAGATTGCTCCATCCAGCAAAGCTTTCATTGAGAATGGAAGGGCAGATAAAGTGCTTCTCAGATAAGGTCAAGTTAAAAGAGTTCATCATCACCAAACCCTTATTATAAGAAATGCTAAAGGGATTTATCTAAGAAAAAGAAGATAAAAAGTATGAATGGTGAAATGATAGGAAACTCATAATTAACAATCACACCTAAAACAAAAACAAAAAGAAACTAAGCAAACAAAAACAGGAACAGAACCACAGAAATAGGGATCACATGGAGAGTTAGCAACAGGGGAGTGGGAGGAGGAGAGAGGGGGCAAAGGTACAAAGAATAAGTAGCATAGATGGTAGGTAGAAAATAGACAGGTGGAGGGTAAGAATAGTATAGGAAATGTAGAAGCCAAAGAACTTATATGTATGACCCATGTACATGAACTAAAGGAAGGGAATGTGGGTGGGAGGGGGTGTGCAGGGTGGAGGGGAGTGAAGGGGGGAATATGGGACAACTGTAATAGCATAATCAATAACATATATTTTTTTAAAAAAAGGAGAGAAACAGGAGGGAACAAATTATTTTTTTAAATAATGGCCAAAACCTTCCCAAACATGGTTAAAGACATACACTTACAGATTCAAGAAGCTCATTGAACTCCAGGTGATGATCTGATACAATAATGAAATACTTAGATGAGGTGTGGAGTGGGGGAAGCATGCAAGTGTACAGACTGTGAGGCAGGGCACATAGAGAAGTTCAATAGATGATAACTAAATTGTCATATTCCATAATGGGGAGCCAACAGGTAATATCTCAAACTGAAAGAGCAAACACAAATGTCATAAAGGACACACGAAAGCCAAAGTGGGGTAGGAAGGAGGGTGGGAGGTGGGGATGGCTGGGGTTGCGGGGAGTAGTGGAAAATGGGGACAACTGTACTTGAACATCAATAAAAAACAGGGAAAAATGTCCAATAAACTTGTTTAGAGAAAAAAGGATAAATATTTTAAGAGTCAGCTAAGAGTTCAAAGTAGTTGCCTCAGGAGGAGGGAAAATGGAAGTGTAGTGAGGAAGGCAGAGAACTACTATAATCTGTAACAAGTGTTGTACATGTATTTGACCTTTTGAATTATGGGCACGTACAACTCTGAACAAATAAATTGAAATGATTTGTATACCACTATCTATTTTAACATGGCAATGTGATAATACCTACCAAAAAACACTTTTGAGTTACTAGAAAAGCTTTAAGTACTAAGTAAACTAACATTTATATTTAAATATAAGTAAAGGTAACAAAAATATGGAAGTGGGCCTAAAGAATAAGAGGCAATTAGCCTAAAAGCCATTTGTTACTCTTACTTCCTCCTTGTTACTTCTACTAAGTTTTCAATGTAAGTTCTATTTGTGGGAAAAATTGTTTTGATGTAGGCAAGTCCCATGTTCTTCTTCTTAGTGACTTCAAAGAACATGTGGACTAGGCCTAGAGAAGTGGAAGGTGGCAATGTGGACTTGAGTGGTACATACCAAGTGGACTGAAATGGACTTCTGAAAAACTGATATGCAGAGTGAATTGCAATGTGTAATTCCCTCTATTCTGTCAACATTTCAGGAAGCTCTGCTCAGGCCAGTAAACAGAAATGACTTTCCACTAGACAGAAATGACAACTGAGTTTTGAAATAGCTATAGAATTAGAAATCCTAATTCTTAATTTACATAAACCAAAATCAAAATCAGCTTAAATAACAGTATCTTCTGTATGAAGGCCAGCATATTCACTGAAAGGAAATTTAGATATTCACATTTTTTTTACCTCTTACCACAGGTAAAAAGCAATTATTCCTAATAATGTCACCGACAGAAAGAAAAATTATTTTTTGAAAAGCTATTTAGCAAACAACTCAAAATCTGTACTTAACACATACAAATCCAATCCCTTTGCACTTCAGGCAATGACGCTGGTTATTACATGATCAATGGCTTAGGTGTTGAAGTAAGATTTTGGCTGCTATGACCATCAATCATTTTTAAAATCTAATACAACTGACAGTTCTCTGTATCTTTAAAATTGCTGCTAACATTCATTCCCAGAGATTTTCACTTTTAGGATTTACTATATTTGATTTTCAGGGAATGATATTTTTGAAAAACTATATGCCAAACAGACTCATAAACATCCACTAATGGCAAAGCATTTTTGAATCTTAAGGGAACATGAACAAAACTAAAATTTCAAATCTACCTACCTCAGAAATAAGATTATGGATTTCTTAAATCCAATTTTCCACTCTACATTATTATAGTTCCCTAGTTTAAAAAAATTAGATATTGCTAACAGTAATTTCCTCTGTAACAGAAAACTGATGGCTAGGAAATGGACAGGAAGGAGACCTTTTAAAAATTATATACTGTGTGTGAATTTTAAATATACGAGGTCTGTCCAGAAAGTATCCATCTATGCACTATGAAAAGTAGACATTTATTAAAGAAGATACAAGAAACACTGAACATAAGACAATGACACCTTAGTCCCCTTCAAAGTAGGCACCTTAGGACCTCACACAGTTCTCCCAATCACCAGCAGCTGCCCCATCATATCTTCCTGAATCTCATCAAGGGTCTGAAATCTCTTCCCTTTCAAAGGTGATTTTAGTTTTGGGAAAAGCCAGAAGTCACAGGGCACCAACTCTGGGCTGTAACAGGGCTGAGTCACCTGGGCGATTTGATGTTTCTCAAATAAACTCTGCATGAGACGTGACACATCATTGAGGCTCATTGTCATGATGAGGCTGCCAGTCACCAGTAATGCATAGCTGCAGCCTTCTGATTCATCCAGATAGTTCCCACCAGAGGAATGTTGAAGCTTCATGCAAAATTTAATGCAGATTCGTTGCTCTACTCATTCAGTCATTTTGAATGTGACAGCCACACAGTACACCTGCTCACTCAATGGCATCTACCACTACCACTGACTAGTACAGTGAAGTTGTCATTGTTCACACATGTGCATTCCAGTCCACTCTTTTTGGCTGCCAGGTTACATCAATGTCACACAAACTATTTTCATTATATTAATAATGGATAGACTTTTTCCAGACAGACCTCTTATGTTTAAAATGGTCAGGATGAGTAGATTTATATTATTGATGAAATGTTTATTTTGCTATGGAAATGCTTTAAGGAAAACTGGGTAAGTCATAAAAGAAATGAGGTATCATGAATTTTAATAGTTGTCTTTTTAAAAATTGGGATCATACTGTGTTTAAAAAACTTAGAAGTATGGGAATTGTTGTCTTTCATGACAAATGCCAGCTTTCCATACTCATTTTAGTTTTTCCATAAACTGATGCCTAAAAGAAAAATTCCATCTTCTATTAAAATGGATAGGAGTGAAATGGCTAAACTTGACTTTCTCAGTTCCTAAGCAGAGGCAAGTAAATAAAGCTCTGACATACCTGAAGAAGAAGAAAGCCACCACCTACTGCAGTTGCTGCAAGTTTTCCAACTTTCTGAAACAAAAATCCTGCACACCTTTAATGAAATAACAAAAAAAATGAGATTAATGATGTATTAAACTCTCTCCCTTTTCTACTTTTCACTTCTTTCCTAATAAAACTTGATGTCTTTCCATTTCTTTTGATCATGTCCCTTAGCTACTCAGAAACCCTCAATGGTTCCATTCAGTTATATAAGCTAGTCAAAAAAGGCACAATCTAAATTGTCTGAGATATGCTTCAGGAATGGAGAGGAGGGGAATTTGTAGGAAAAAAGATTGGCTACTGAAACTGAAGTTTGAGCATTCAGAGGTTCACTATACCCTTCCTTCTCTATTTGTAAAGGTGAAATTCTGCATAGTAAAAGTAACTTGTTTTCTTTTTTAGTAGTCAAGATGTTCTACATACCCAGCTGACCCTCACTCTAACCAAAACTTCTGCTCCAACCCAATTAGTTTCCAAATAGGTCAAAACCACTGCTCAAGCTATTAATCTCCCTGCTTCTAGGGGTTTCCACCTAGCTCTGCCTATCTAAAGCATTTCTACCCTTTTAAGGTCCAGTTGGAGTTCCACCTTCATGACTGCACTTCAGCCCACATGTCTCATGGCTTCCTTACTTATATCTCTCTATCTACCTCTATATTCAATCTGTTTTGTTTCATCTATCCATTAAGAATGTCAACCCATACTCCTTTTATGATTTTCTCCTTCAGTGAGCTTATATTCCCTTTAGTATTCTAGGTCCATAGTGTGCAAAAGAATCTCAGATTGCTAACTCTAGTCTTATGTACAGGGTTAAATAATGACCCCTCAAAATCGATGTCCTTCCCAGAACCTCAGAATGTGACCTTATTTGGAAGGTTACTGCAAATGAAATTAGTTGTGATGAGGTCATACTGGAGCAGGGAGGACTCTAAATCTACATGACTTAATCCACTATGTCACAGAGACACACAGAGGGAAGATGGCCATGTACTGACACTGGTAGAGACTGGAGTAAGTCTAGAAACCAAGGGATGCCAGAGATTGCTGGCAACCATCAGAGGCTAGGTGAAAAGCATCAAACAGATTCTTACTCTGAGCCTCCAAGAAGAAACCAACCCTTCCAATACCTTTCAGATTTCTATCCTCCAGATTTGTGAGAGAATTTCTTTTTAAAAGCCACCCAGCTGTGCTACTTTGCTAAAACAGCCCTAGGAAACTAACATGCTTTCATAAATGGAAAATTCACATTTCCAATTATATCATGAGCTTCTCTGTCACCCAGAACCACACACAGATATAACGTTTTATTACACTTCACTTTATTTGTGTTTCAAAGATGTTGTATTTTTTGCAAATTTAAGTCAAGGCCCTCTACCAGCAAAAATATTATGACTCTCTTTATTGTGGTGATCTGGAACCAAACCTGCAGTATCTCTGAAGTATGCCTATATTGAAAAAATCCCAAAGCAAACATCATCTTTTCAACCAAACTGACTGTTGCTAAGGTCCCAATCTGTTAGTGATAGCACCATTCTCTAGGTTCACCACCTCATGTTCATCCCAGACCCTGCCTTCTTCATCGCCTTTGAGGTCCAATTGATTGCCAATTCTATATACTCTATCTTCAAAACATTATTTGACTGTCTTCCTTCCACTCTCAAAGCATCATTATCTTGTTTCCAGACCACACTAAGTAATCTTCCAGACCCTCCAACTAATCTTTACTCCTCCCATCTATCCTAACAACCACCCATCCAGACATTAGTTTTAATTTCTTATTATGATTTTTAAAAAAGTATAGCTACTTATACTTAAATATAATCTCAGCCTCCAGTCATATCCTGAATTGGTCTGAATTGGTAACTACTTAGGTTAATGCCTATTAACCATTCTTCCTTAATGTACATCACAATAGTACATCTATTTTATACCCTAAAAAAATTGCAAAAATTTACCACTGAATCTGAAGTCATTGCAACAAACCACTTGTGTGGTATTAGTAATATTACAAAGTTCTGGGTCAACACCTAGCTTTTATCCAAACATATGTATTACTATAAAAACCATGTCCCTCTGTAGGGAAGTCAGCAACAAAGGCTCAGAAAAGGGAAAGGAGGACAAAGGCCCCTACCAGGTCTCAACAAAGCCCAGGAAGTATGCTCCACAAGCATGTGTATCCTTTGCCTGATGGCATGAAGCACTAAAATGAACCTACTAATTTCCCCTGCTCTATCTCTAGGCTTTCCAAACAAACTTCTACCAACTATGGAGCTTCTCAAGAGTTTAACCTATGGGGGGGGGGAAATGGGGAAAAGTATAATTGAAGAACAGTAAAAAAAAATTTTTAAGAACTTAACCTACAAGGAAAAAATACACAATGATTTAATTCTATTGCTCAATTATTTTTTTAGTCTTTCTTCAGATGGTGCTTTAGGCCCTGACTTATATTAACCAATCATCCATGGCACCAAACTATGACCAAATTGTATTTTTAAGCATAAGACCAAACCCTGAATTATGGGGTCCAAGTTACAACGAGCCTGTGGAGAATCATCTGAATGACTAGGCCCCTGACAAGGCATGTCTTCTAATTACAGGCTTTTTTCATAAGCAGTATGAATAAGTACATATCATGAATAAATACTGCACCTAACCATCACAGAACCTACACGAGTGTGACTACCATAAAATTATATTTCTAAAATGATTTTATTTATTTATTTTTAAAGAGAGGAAAAGGGAGGAAGAAACAAAGGGAAAGAAACATCAATGTGCAAGAGAAACATGGATCGGTTCCCTCGCACACCCCTAACCGGGGACTGGCCTGCAACCCAGGCATGTGCCTGATTGGGAATCTACCCAGCAATCTTTCAGTTTGAAGGCCAGTGCTCAACCCACAGGGCCACATCAGCCAGGCTATCATAAAATACCATTTACAAAAAGGCATAAAGGGGTACACCATTGTTCCAAGGTGCATGTAAATACAAATTTAAAAAATAATTTTATACTGCCCTGGCTGGTGTAGCTTGGTGGATTGAGGCATCCACAGGTTCGATTCCCAGTCAGGGCACATGCCTAGGTTGCAGGCCATGTCTCCCAGCAACCATACATTGATGTTTCTCTCTCTCTCTTTCTCCCTCCCTTCCCTCTCTAAAAAAAAAATAAATAAATAAAATCTTAAAAAAAATAATTTTATACTTACCAAGTTTAAATATGTAAATATTTAAATTAATATAAGATGAATTTAACTTAGAATCTACAAAAAAATGATTATTCACAAGTTAAGCACCCACACTAACTTCAACGATTCTCTATGGTCATGAACATTTTCAAAATAAAGGGTCATACTTGTTTCTGACCCTTGTTATTTGGCTAATCTTTTATTCTACTAACAGGATTAGATCTATAGTAGCAACTATGTAATCATGTGGTGTGAAATGTTAACTGGTTAAGGTTAATGCTTATTAACTGCTTAATGTACTCCACAATATTTTTAGAATAAACAATCAGCCCTTTAATTCCAACAAAGAATGTTCCACAACTCTTCAAAGAATTATAATCCAAACTAGCCCACAAAAATCAACAGAATCATCTGTATGATAATAATTTTTACTCAGAATTTGACACTGCTCTGCGCAGGTCAAAATCCCGGAGACTGGTTCTACTGTGGGAGTTCTTACAGCTTTTTCCAGTTATTAGCACTCAACGAGTAAAAATTATTTATGTGTAATTAACTCATCTATTTCTTCCTCTTTACTATCACCAAATCAGATCCACTATATCTGCTGAATTTGAGAAGGGGGAAAATATATAAAGAATCAAAGGAAGGATGAGGAGGGAACAGTAGAACAGTGATGGGCACAGGGGAATATCATCAAAACCCAACAGTAATAATTACACTAATCATCAGGATTAACAACGTAAAGCCACTGAGTGAGCACTGCAAGTGTAGCACACAGAAAAGGGCAGCAGTCAGGCTCCCAATAAAATGTAATGAAAAAGATGTTCTCACCAGCCAGTCACTCCACCCATTACAATCTGGGTGGCTACTGAGTATTTTTCTACCATAGGTCCAGAACTGTGGGCAAAAACACGATTCCACCAGTGGTGTCTTCTTGCATACTCAGTTAAATCCAACACTTCATAAGAGTCATCATCACTTTCATATTCTTCAAAATACAAAATAGAAAAAATAAATTTAGAGTCTACCAAAAATTAGAATGCCCTATACAATTTTCATCTGTTACAACTCACGGTTATTTTGGGACTACAGTTAAAACCATAGAGATGGAAACTAACAGTCTGTTACCTGGAAATCCCTGAGACTTGGGGCCTCAAGAGTAAAGAGCCTAGCTTCTCCGTTCCAATGGTCCAGAACTAGCCTGGGGGCCCAAGCCAGAACCGGGTCAGGGATGCACAGCAGTGAGGGGTCGCCCACTGCGCCCCCACCCCGGCGCCGAAATCTCAGTAAGATCAGGTCACAGATACATACACAGCAGTAGTGATGTCCCCAACACCCAAATCTCAAAGGGTCAGGACAAAGTTACACAACAGTGAGGAGTCACCTCCCCAGATCTCAGTAGGGTTAGATCAGTTTCACACCATGAAGGGTCACCCCCCAAATCTCAGTAGGGTTAGGGCCAGAGCAAGGTCCACTTTCTTCAGCGGGAAAAAGAGGGAGTCCTCCTCTGACAGAACTGTTTAGGGGCCCAGCAAGAAGAAATTACTTCAGAGTCAAGACTGAAAAACACGTTTGAAGATGGAAATGAAAGGCCGCAAGTGGGACATTTTGGGGGTGGGGGTCGCTCTTCGCCTGAGTTCCTCCAGGAGGGGAGAGAGAATCTAGTTTGGACGAGTGTTCAGAGCTGCTGCCTCAAGAAAAAAAGAGGGGGAGCCCCAGGACAGAGGAAGGAAGAGGCGCCCCAGAACAAGGTCGAGAATTGTGAGCCGCGTATCAGATACTACTTCGGGCCCTAGCTGCTCACCTTGGGGAGGGGGGTTCCGGGTCGCCATGATACCGCAGGCGGCCTGTATTGAAGGTGGTCGCCAACCGCCCTCCTCTCCCCACTACTTTAAGAGCCGCTCTAGGCCCAGGTGGAAGTCTGTGATCTCTTTTTTCTTCCTCCTCCTTCTCCGCCTCCAAGTGCGTTATCCTGTCCCCACCCCCTCCTCTCAGCGCAGGGCCTTTAGCGCAACGCTGGGGGTTTGGGAGCCGGTGGTAGGCTAACAGCCCCGCTAGGGCCTGTGGGAATTGTAGTCCGTTACAGTTGCAACCCTAGCTTCCACTCCAAACACCCTAGAATTTCCATACCTAATTGTAATTTTTGTTTTAAATAGCCTCAGGGCTGAAGGGGAGGGGTTTATCACTTGGTGATATAAAGCAAAAACCAGCTTGGCATTTTGAACAGTGTAGCAGAATTCAAGCCCTTAAGAAAAAAGGTTTTTAAAAAGAAATAAGAGCAACCCTGTTTCAAACCATTCTGTTCTAAGAAGGCAAGGGCTCACCAACGGGTGGAAAATTTTTCTAACTCTCCACTGCTGAAAATTGGAACCTTTTTATCCACTCCCTCTCCACATGTTTCCTACCAGTAACCCAAGGGAGGTAGAGAAATGCCTAGGAACTGACCTGACACCAGCTATTCCAGAGGATATACATTTTTAGCATCATTTTATTATTTAAAGCTGACAAAGGAACCACATCTAATTCTAGATCTAGAGACCCCATGGGTTTCTGTAGAATGAAAAACCATGTTGATCACCAAGCAGCTAACACAGGTTCACGTAAACCAGCCTTCAAACTTGTTTGGATTTTGCATTGCACCTGCATTCATTGTACAATTAAAAAAGCCCTCTCCTCAGTATTCGTTTTAATGGAAAAACAAATTCTTGTATAGGTTGCATTACTTAAAATATTGACTTACATAATCATGCTTGGCTTTTCAAATCCTGGTGCTTTAAATACAAGGGTTGATTCTCTGAAGTTTCTTAGCCTGTGGCTCCTGAAATGCATTTCTAAGACTGGCTTGAGGTGCTAGTGTTCGAAGACAATTACTTTGTGTAAGATTCACTTTTCAAAACAAAACAACTTTAAGGGAAATTAGTTCAGGTGTTCTCATTGAAAGATTTTCCCAAAAGTTACAGATTGGAGTTCCTACACTTCTTCCTTTCCATTGCCCATGCACTCCTGACGAGATTCTAACAAATAGAGAAATAGCAAATGATGGACCACTGAAAGAAAAGAAAGGAGAAAAACAAGACAAAGGAAAATTACAAACTGAAAGAATGGCCCTGGACACAACTACCTGCCATGACTCAGTTTTATTAAGACATTTTAATGTCAGACCACCCCATGTGGTTACTTTAGGTCTCTAAGTTTATAAGGCCACCATGCAAATCTCCCCTGAGTTTGTCAGATTTAATATGTGGCCCCTTTTACATCCACATTTCTTACCCAGTAGTGAAAAAGCTCTCATTCTGTTGGCTCAATGACAAATGGTTTATTGTGTAAATTGTATACACAGACTTTAATAGATGCTATAATCTTCCTGATGGATTCAAGTGGGTGATTTTTTATTCCCATTTTAAAGATTGTATTTTTCCCCAGTCAGCACTAATAACCATTTTCATCATAAACACATTTATCTACAACTATACCAAAATGTAATGTGGGTAGTCCCCAACTTTTCAGTGGGTAGTATTCCAAAGTTTGAGTAATTTATTTGAAATAGAAAATATTTTCTATTTAATCCATAATGAAGCCATAATAAGACTATTCCTTCCTAATCTTCACCTTTCCTTGTTATCTTTGAAAATCTCATTTGTTAAAAACAATTTAGTTAGAATGGAGAAAAACAAAAGGAGACAAAAACACCAAACAGAAGAGCATTTCACACTCCCTGGGCAATCTAATCTCCCACATTAGCTCCAACTGTCACTCCCACTAAATATCTGCTTTTGAATGACACACTATATATGAAGCTACACAAACCAATAACAAATTCAGTCAGTTCTCCTTTTCCCTTTCTCCTCTCCCACAGTTAAGCAGCCACTTATCCTGTGCTTGCACTACCAAGGTGATGACAACCATTCCGTCCTTGATTCTGTCCAAGGCCATCCTTTGGACCATTGTAATGACCTCTCAATCAGCTTCTTCCTGCATTTTCTTCCCTCTTCCAATCTGACCTCCATCTAGTCTCTTCTGTCACTAGATCTTCCTTCCAAAACCTAAATCTGACTGTAGTTGATCTCTGAACAACACAGGTTCAAATTGCACAGGTCCACTTATACATGGATTTTTTTCTCAATAAATACTGTAAATCTGCCTGGCTGGTGTGGCTCAGTGATTGAGCACCAGAAGCAAAGGGTTGTTGGTTCCATTCCTAGTCAGGGCACATGCCTGGGTTGCAGGCCCAGTCCCCAGTAGGGGGCGCACAAGAGGCAGCCACATGTTGCTGTTTCTCTCCCTCTCTTTCTCCCTTTCCCTCTCTCTAAAAATAAATAAATAAAATCTTTTTAAAAATATTATAAATCTATTTCTCTTCTTTATGATTTTCTTAATAACATTTGTTTTCTAGCTTACTTTTGTTGAAGAAAAAACCACAGACCCAAAATGGCATCATTTGTGCTAAAAGCCCATGTTCTAATTGTAGTTTCAACCTCTCCCAGAAACATGATCTTAATCAACCAGTCTGTAATTTTCTGGTCAAGAATTACTAAAGTAATCTGTCCCTTGGGCCCTCTCTATCCCCACCCTCTTACAAAGAACAGGCAATCTGCATGATAAAAACCCGTCTCATTCTCTTTGCCCAAGCAAAAGATGTCCCTCTGCAAAAATAACAATCCCTTTTTTTTTCTTTTTTGTTAATAGGTCCCTTTGCCCCACTTGAGTTCCTATAAAAAATACATTTGTACAACACCTCAGAGAGCACTTCTAGTTGCTAGATGTGATGTTGCCAGGTTCATAAAACACTGAACAAAGCTAATTAAATCTCCAAATTTATTAGGTTGAACTTTGTTTCTTAACACTTTATTGTAAGAATGCATTATATAATACCTACACAAAATACATGTTAATTGACTTGTCACTGATAAGGGAGGTCAGCCTTGGGCTGGCTGGTAGTGTGTGGGTTCTCTGCTTCATTCGGGAAAGATTTCACAACATGAGTCCAGGATTTTGAGCATATGTTTATTAAAGCTGGGTACAGTGAAACAAAGTAAGGGCTTAGGGTAGAAGCAACAGGAGACACTTCAGGCAGTGCTCTGCTTTGGGCTCTCTAGGAACTTAGTAGGAAAGAAGTGAGCCATGGTGGGGCTGCTGTGAGTTTTCTGAAACTTCAGAGAAAAGGGAGCCTTGGAGAGTTTCAGGGGTTAGCCTGGGATGAACTGCCATTGCCTATCGTTCCCCTCCCTGGTTGCAAGTCTACTGGTGACTCTTAGAGTTTAGTAGAGAAAAGTAAAGATGCATGCCTGAAACAGAAGAAAGGCATGGGCATGCTCTAGAGAGGCCACACTGGGTCTTTGTCTTGAGGGTTCTTATCTGTTTTCTAAAGGTGGAATTATAGGGGAGGTCATACTGGATGATCTCAATAGAATATTCATCAGCTTTATGCTGATGAACCAAAATAAGATTTATTCATCATTCCTTGAGTGTGGTTGGCACAAATGGCACTAATTGTGCTTCTGTTATCTATCTTCCTGAGTAGGGAGATTTAAATTATTTACTCTCTGGTTGGGGAGAAAAAATATAAACCATTTATTCTTAAGTGTCCTTGTTACAGAACAGACCCGGGGGTGGGGATATGATATACTATTACCGAAAGTATCCCCCTTTTTTCTGGGGGTCCCCCACCTACTAAGTTCGCCTTGCCCGCCTCCAGGAGAAAAACATCTCTCAATGCCAGAGATTAGTGAAAAGGAAAGAAATTATTTATTTAAAAGCTATACAGACTTAGAGTAATGACTTAATGTCTCCATTAAAATACTAAAGTCTTTTAGAATACTCACAGATGCACACAGTTCTTCCTTCTCCCTCTGCCCTAGTCTGGGGTACCGTATCTCAGGAAAAGAAGTAGAAGTCCATGATTTGGGCTCCTGGCACCATCAGCTGTGTTGCTGCCACAATCTCCAGTTAATCCAAAACCACGTGGCACCTTCTCATGGCCCACCAGCAAGAGTCCTTTTACCCCTTTTCTTCCAGGCAAAGTCTCTCCTGTTTCCTAAGCCAAGTGGCAAAAGGGAGCACCCCAAAGCCACA
>PVIA01009469.1:0-60917 GCA_004024845.1 Tonatia bakeri | reverse complement strand
AATAAAATACCTAGGTATAAACCTAACCAAAGAGGTAAAAGACCTGTATTCAGAAAACTATATACCACTGAGGAAAGAAATCAAGGAAGACACAAACAAATGGAAACATATACCATGTTCATGGATTGGGAGAATTAATATCATTAAAATGTCCATACTACCCAAAGCAATCTACACATTCAACGCGATACCTATTAAAGTACCAATGGCTTATTTCACAGACATAGAACAAACACTTCAAAAATTTATATGGAACCATAAACGACCCCAAATAGCTGCTGCAATTTTGAGAAAGAAGAGTAAAGTAAGAGGGATCACAATACTGACACTAAACTATACTACGAGGCCACGGTAACTGAATCAGCCTGGTACTGGCTTAAAAACATGCACATGGACCAATGGAACAGAACAGAGAGCCCAGAAATAAACCCAAGTCTCTATGGACAATTGATATTTGACAAAGGAGGCAGCAACATAAAATGAAGTAAAAATAGCCTCTTCAACAAATGGTGCTGGGAGAACTGGACAGCTATGTGCAAAAAAATGAAACTAGAACACCAACTTACACCTTATACAAACATAAATTCAAGATGGATAAAAGACTTAAATATAAACTGTGACACCATTAAAGTCCTAGAGGAGAACATAAGCAGGAAAATCTCAGATATATCATGCAAAAACTTTTTTACAGACCTGTCCCTTAGAGCAAGGAAAATAAAAGAAAGAATAAACAAATGGGACCTCATCAAAATAAAAAGCTTCTGCACAGCTACAGAAAACAGTATCAAAATAAAAGAGAATCAACTGTATGGGAAAACATATTTGCCAATGATACCTCAGACAAGGGCTTAATCTCCAAAATGTATAAATAATTTACACGACTCCACTCTAAGAAGACAAGCAACCCTATCAAAAAATGGGCAAAGGAGTTGAACAGACACTTCTCCAAGGAGGACATACAGAAGGTCCAAAATCACATGAAATGATGTTCAATATGGCTAGCTATCAGAGAGATGCAGATTAAAACCACAATGAGATACCACTTCACACCAGTCAGAATGGCCATCATAAGCAATACAACAAACAAGTGTTGGAGAGGTTGTGGAGAAAAGGGGACCCTAGTGCACTGTTGGTGGGACTGCAGACTGGTACAACCACTGTGGAAAATAGTATGGAACTTCCTCAGAAAACTAAAAATGGATGTGCCTTTCGACCCAGCAATTCCACTGCTGGGACTATATCCTAAGAATCCTAAAACACCAATCCAAAAGAACCTTTGCGCCCCAATGTTTATAGCAGCACAATTTACAATAGCTAGGTGCTGGAAGCAACCTAAGTGCCCATCAGTAAATGAGTGGATCAAAAAACTATGGTCCATTTACACAATGGAATTCTATGCAGCAGAAAGAAAGAAGGAGCTCCTACTCTTTGCAGCATCATGGATGGAACTGGGAAGCATTATGCTAAGTGAAATAAGCCAGGCGGTGAAAGACAAATACCATATGATCTCACCTTTAACAGGAACCTAAACAACAAAACAAAGAAACAAGCAAAATATAATCAAAGACACTGTAATAGAGGACAGACCGAAAGTGGCTAGAGGCGAGAGAAGAGGGAGTTTCAGGGGAAAAGGGGATGGGTTTAGGGAACAAAGTTAAAAGACACATGGATAAAAACTAGGGGGAGGGTGGTAATGGGAGGGAAGTTGGGAGAGAGGGTTGGGTTGGCTGTATTGGGAGTAAAGGGGAGAAAACTGTACTTGAACAATGATTAAAATAAAATTAAAAAAGAAAACATAATTTCTATGATTTGATGATTTTGGACATTCATGTGATCCTCCCAGAATTTACTCACATCTTTGTTAACTTCAGGATAAAAGGATTAGATATAGTATGGTATAATAGGTACTCAAATAAATAATTATTGCTTGAATTTCATTCATGCTGAGAACCTAGAGAAGTAACTGTTTAACTCTGCAGTGCATGAAATCTTAGATCATGCCAACATTTTATAAAATCACTTTAAAATAGAAAGTATTCTTATTTTTTTACAAGTAACATTGTTGCCATTGTAGATACATTTGTGGAACATGAATTCTGGGAAAAAGTTTTATATACCTGTGCAATGCTGGTTGGCATGAGATGAAGAAGATGGGCAAATCTATCGAGAACTTCCTCTTTTAAACAGAGGACAACCCACTCTTCCAGGTAGGAAAAATTCAACTCCAGGTAATAAAAATAAAACTTATTTGCCTCAATGCTGAAGGACACAGAACTTGATAAATAAACATTGAATGAATGAATGAGTGAGTGATTCATTTTGTTCTGAGATGGTTCTCTTGTAGGCTGCATAAGTGCAAGTGCAGGTCATATTCTTATCAGCTACCTTACGTCTTCGAATTGGAGCATTTACTCCATTTAGATTTAAGATTATTATTGATAAGCACTTATTCATTTTTTTCCCCTTTTGAACCTATGTTCCTCTCTCTCTCACTCTTTTTCTTCATCTTCTTAAAGCAGTCCCTTTTGCATATCTTGCAATGCTGATTTGGTATAGGTGTATTCTTTTAGCTTTTTTTTTTTGTTTGGGAAACTGCTTATTTTGATTTCATTTTAATTGAGCCTTTCTAGGTAGAGTAGTCTTGGTTGCAGGCCTTTGCTTCTCATTACTTGGGATATTTCTTGTCATTCCCTTCTGGCTTGGAGTGCTTCTGTTGAGAAGTCATCTGCCAACTTTATCGAGGCTCCCTTGTATGTTACTTCCTGTTTCTCCCTTGCTGTTTTTAAGATTCTCTCTTTGTCTTGGGATTTTGCCATTTTAATGATGATGTGTCTTGATGTGGGCCTCTTTGGGTTCCTCTTGATTGGGACCCACTGTGCTCTCTGGATTTGTGTGACTTTTTCTCTCATCAAATTTGGGAAATTTTCAATCATTACTTTTTCAAACAGGTTTTCTATCCCTTGCTTCTTTTCCTTCTGTTTTCCCTATTATATGGATATTATTACATTTCACATTGTCATGCAGTTCCTTTAACCCCTCTTTTTTCTCTTCAAGTCTTTTTTTCCTTTTCTTGCTCTTTCTGGTAGTTTTTTTCTACCTTGTGCTCCAGCTCACTGATTCTATCCTCTGCTTCATCTAGTCTGTTTTCTATTGCTTCTACTGTGTTCTTCAATTAAGAAGTTGTATTCTTCATTTCCTCCTTGCTCTTGTTGATAGATTCTGTGTCCTTTTTCATAACTGATGTAGTTCACAAAGTTTTTTGTAATTCTCACTGAGCTCATTGAGCTTCCTTATAATCATTGTTTTGAACTCCATATCTAATAGTTTACTTGCCTCAATTTCACTTAGCACTCTTTCTGAGGATTCCTCCTTTCCTTTCAATTGGGAGTTTCTTTGTCTTCCCATTTTTGGGGAGATTCTTCTTGTTTGTTTCTGCTTTTAAATTGATCTGTTTTGACTCTCTGTCTTTGTGGTATGAACTTCTATGGTAGGAGACCTATGTGATTCAGTGGTGCAGCCTCCTTGATCTCCTGAACTTGATGCTCTTGGGACACCCTTTGTGCCATTTATGTTGGCTCTCTGGATGTAATTGGACTTTGATTGTTGTTGGGTCATTCTGTGGTGCATTCTTCCTTCTAGCTCTGATTGACTGGGGGTCACTCTGACCACCACCTTTTGTATGCTGTTGTGCAGGTGCTGTCAGAACAAAACCACAAAGCACAGGTAATGAACACACATCTGAAAATATAACTCCCTCCCACAATCCCACTATCAAGAGCAAATGGACTAGTGTTAATAAGGGTGTAAAGAAATTAAGACTATTATAAGAAAGGAGAGCAAATATGAGATGACCTACTGAAAGAAAAATGATTTGGAGAGGGTAGAGGGAAAAGCACTAATAAGAGCTGGGAAACAGAGCAATGCAAAAAGAGAAATAACACTTATATTAGAGATAAAAAAGGTAATGAAGAAGGCAGAATGGAGTGAGAGAAGGGAAGTATATAGTATTAGGTTTAAACAGAAATTTTAAAAAATAAAGTGAGAGAGTGAAAGAAAAAGGGAAAAATGTAAATAAATAATAAAATAAATAGGAACCATATTGGAAAGAGAGATTCACCACAGCACTATCAACAACAAATGGGCTAAAATTAATAGATGGGACAGGAATAAGAGGGAACAAAGAAGGAAAGAAAACTTAAGACATATCTATAGGAAAGGGAAGTGAATTTTGATATGATAGTGGGTAAGGGAATACTTAGAATGAGGATTTAATTTTTCCCTGTGTTAGACTGGTTTTCAAGTCTAATACAAAGAAAAATTAAAATTTGAGATGAACTAAAAAAAATAGGAGAAAAAAGGCTTGATGAAAGAGAAAAAGAAAATAAAGAAAAGAAGAAAAAAACAGGCTAAGACCAGGCAAAAATAAAATTTGAGACAAAAGAAGAGTAGGAGATAGGAACAGTAAAATGTGAGACTTGAAAAACAAAATTAGTGAAGATGTACAGATAAAATTGAAAAAAAAAATGCAACAACTACCCTATCCAGAACCAATGAGTAAAGATTACTAAAGGTGGCATGAGAACGTGGGCATTTTAAGATTGGGAAAAAGAATGTGAGATGACCATTGACAAGAAAATTGGTTTTGAGAGGGATGGGAGGGAAATAGTAGGAACGTGGAATGGGAATAAGTTGTAGCAAGAGAGAAAGCAAAATTTAAAACAAAATAATAAAAGGAAAGAAGAAGGTAAAATGGATAAGAGAACGGAAAGACAAAATTTGTGAATTGAATTAAACTATAGTATAAAATCTATGACTCAATATCCACAAACTTAATGTTCAAGAAATGAATGTGAAAAAGCTATGCAGGAAAGAAAACATCACAAATCATGGAAAAGACCAGTGGATTCATCTTGGTAGCATCTAGTATATACTACTGCTTTTTCTTTCTGGATCCACCTCTGGTGATATCAGATTATGACCCTGTCTGACCTTAGGCAGCCCATTCGATACTTCCAGTGATCTGCTGTCTCTGGCTGTCTCCTTCAGTTGTTAATCTAGTCTCTCTGCACTAAGCAGTCAGGTTGAAGCAACATAGGGTAAAGCAAAATCCCTCCTGAGGTCAGGCCTGTTGTTTCCCCTCAAGCTGTAGCTGCTCAGAGGGGAGTGGTCTGTCTGAGCAGGATGGCTGCTGCCTTATGGGGGATGACTCAGCACTGGAATCCCGGTGGCTACTCTCTCAGATCTCTCTCCAAAGCCTCCGTCCCCAATCTCTCCTCAAGCATCTCTATTGCACTCTGCTCACACCTCCCCACGCCCCGACCCCTGCACTTTTCTGGAGCCCAGGGTAAGTGGCTACAAGTGAAAATTTATGCATTGGCTCTTTATATGGCTTTCTGGGTCTCCACCCATCCACCTCTGGTAGAGAGCAGACTTGCAGCTCTTTGCAGCTGGTTGTTATCTGTGTATTTTTCAGTCTCTGGTACTGCAGGCTGGGGTTCCAGCTTAGGATTTAGACCCCACTCTTCTCAGGTGAATCCAATCAGCTGCTTAACTAACCCTCCAGCACTTCAGTTGCCACCTTTGGCCGCCCAGCCAGCCCTCTGATGTCTCCACCGCATTCCCTACCAGCCATGCTGTGCTGAAGCTGATTCTTCTGTCCCTCTGAGGTTATAAGGCTTTTCTCTTGCTGTTGCTCAGTTGTTTGTTCTGGATGATTTCTCCACAATTTAGTTGTAATTCCAGATTGGTCCTGAGAGGAAGGTTGCGTGACTTCCAATCACTCCCCACCATCTTGGATCCCCTCTCTACTTATTTTTTAAAGAAATATTTTCTTTGTTCTTAAATTGGATAGTTTCTATTTGTTTCAAGTTCAATGATGCATTCTTCTGTCTTTCCTATTCTCTTCTGGGCCCTATTCACTGAGTCTTAAAATTTGCTTTTTTTCTGATCTAAAATTTCCATTTATTTCTTCTTTAAGATTTTTATTTACTTTATTTCTTGCTGAGACTTTCTTTTTTCCTTTGGTTTCAAGAGTGTCCATAATTATTTATAATAGCATTTATATTATAGTTGCTCTGAACTATTTTTCAGATAATTTAAACACTATTGTCTTTTTTAATTTGTTATCGCTTCATTGTCTTTTCCCGTGCAAGTTGAAATCTTCCTTCATATGCTGAATAATTTTGATTAATATCCTGGTTGTTTTTCAAATTATGTTTTGAGACACTGGATGTTATTTAAATCCTATGGAGAACATTCCTCTTTCTAACAGGCAATTGACCACTGACTAGTTTCAGGTCACATATTGTAACCTGACATCTGTGGGCTGTGGTTCCAATGTCAGTTCAGTTTTAAAAGTGTTGTGGTGCTATTTAGATATAGTTCACATATGTCCTACCCAGGGGTGAATCTGGGGCCTGGGTGGAGGTTTATCTGTTGGTTTAGATCTCAAAGTCTTTGGTATGCTGAATAGGATTATACTTATGGATCTTCAGCTTAGGGGTGAGCCAAGGAGTTCACAAACAAGTTTATGGGTTTACTTTTCTTCCCTCTTTGTAACCTTTGTGATGCTTTTGGGTTCCCTGGACCCTTTCTTTGGTCCATTGGCTGGTTAATTGGTACTTTTAGTTTTTCTCTTTCGGTGTATACTCCTGGAGTCTTCCTGTGTCCAGGATTAAACATTAGTAGGACAGAAAGAGGAATGAAAGCAATGATACTGGGTCCACTCTGTTGAAACCCAACTCATCTGAGTAGAATCAAAAGTTATTTTCCCTTAGAGGGTTGGTTCTTCTATGCTTCTCTGCTCAGATACTAGGTTGTGAGAGAATGGAGAAATGTGAGAGAACTTGTTAGAATACCTGCTCCTTCTCTATGTGTTAAGTGTTCTCCTTCCTGCAACTTGATTCAGAGCAAGAGGGCTTCTTCTGAGCTACAGTACCTACTTCCAGGTTCTGGAATATTGAGTCCCAGCTGGGAGATAACAAGGGATGAAAAATGAAAAATGCTAAGGTCACTGCCAATTGTTGGTACTTTAACTTCTGGCCTTTACCAATCCTCCTGCTACTCTTTAATTTTCAGTCTTCATGTAGCTACTCAATGTACTCTTGTTGAGATTTTAGAGCTGTATTCAATGAGAGAGACTGGGTGGGGTGTGTCATTCTATCTTACCTGAAATGGGAACTCTTGATCTCATATATGTATATATATATTATAATTTTATTCTATCCTATAAGTAATGCTTGGTGTATAAAGCTTATTTTTCTTTTGTTTTCAGTGACAGTATATGAAGTACATGTGGCAACAGGTGAGCTTTGGAATGCTGGAACAGAAGCAAATGTCTACATTTCTGTCTGTGGGAAAAAGGGAGACACAGGATCTAGACAACTATTTCGATTGAATAACTCCATCAGTTTTTTAAGAGGACAAGTAAGTGATGAAAAAGCCCTTTGTCTGATATTTTTAAAAAATATGTCAAAAATACATAGAATAAAATTTACCATCTTTAGTATTTTTAAATATACTGGCACAGTCCAGTAGTGTTAAGTATATTCACATTGTTGTACAACAGATATACAGAAGGTTTTCACCCTGTAAAACTGAAACAGTATTATCATTAAATAACTCATTTTCCCTCTCCCAGCCCTTGGTAACCACCCTTCTGCTTTCTGTGTCTATTGTGGACAAAAGGGGCCACATTCTAAACCTGACAAACTTGGGGTGGGTGTGGGGGAAGGGGAGATGTGTGGTGGCCTTACATAATCAGGCATAAAGGAACCACATAGGATGATCTCAAATTAAAAACTTTCTAACTAAAAGCAGTTCATGGCAGTTAGTCAGGTTCTAGGCCCATATTTTCCCCTGACAAAGGTCAATCTTTGCCTTAACTGAGCCTATTGTCTTTTGCATCTACAATTACATACATTTGGAAATGTAAAATTTTCTTTTATAGACCCCTCAAAGCATAGGCACTACACCAGGGGGAGACCACAAATCCCCTCATTGTTATTATTGCCATGTTAATCATTGACTATTAACTATCCTGTACCCACCTATGTAAAATTAAATGTCTATCCTTTTACTTTTTAACTAGTCTCAGTGATCCCCCTGCCCTGCCTGCTTTGCTTTCTCCCACCTCTCTAATCTGTCCTCAGTGGATTTCATGTAACTCACTTATGCCTCCTCTTTTGATTGTAATACATAAAATAAGGTGCAAAACTGCTATTCTCCAGAGCATTTCTCAATCCATTGAGATTTTGCCACTCGGCAATTGTCATCAGTTTGGGTCAAATAAACTCATAAAAAAATCTTACAAGTTTGGACATTTCTTATGTTGACACTATGAATTTGACAATTTCAGATAGCTCACATAATTGAAATCAGTCATTGTCCTTTTGTGACTGGCTTATTTCACTTAGCATAATGTCCTCAGGGTCCATCCCTGTTGTAGACTCTGACAGGATTTCCGTTCTTTGTAAGATTAAAAAATATTCCTTTGTATGTATATGTCATATTTTCTTTATCTGTTAACCCATTGATGGACATTTTGGTTGTTTTAAACTCTAGGCTGTTGTGAATAATACAGTAGGTGTGCAAATATCCCTTTTGTACCCATCATTCAATTATTTGGGGTGTACACAAAGAAGTGGGAATGCTGGATCATATGGAAGTTTCATTTTTAATTTTTTGATGAACCAGTATATTGTTTTCCATAGTGATCACACCATTTAACAATTCTACCAAGGTTTTAGTTTATACACAGTCTGACCAACACTTGTCATTTTCTGGGTTGGGTTCTTTTTTCACAGTAACAATCCTAATGGGTGGAAGGTGATATCTCATTGTGGTTTTGATTTGTATTTCTCTGCTAAATAATGTTGACATCTTTCCATATGCTGTTGGCCATTTGTATTTATCTTTGGAGAAATATTTATTCAAGTCTTTTGCCATTTTTAAGTCAAGTTATTTGTTTATTGTTGAGTTATAGATATTCTCTATATATTTTGGAGATTTTCTCCTTATCACATATATGATTTGCAAATTTCTGCAGTTCTATAAGTTGGCTTTTTTCTTTTTTGAGGGGAAGGCATGGATAAGTCATTTTTATCTTTATTTATTAATTTTATTGTTGTTCAAGTACAGTTGTCTCCATTTTTTCCCTACCATTCTCCCCTACCCCACCCACACCCACCTCCCACCCTCAATCCTACCTCACTTTGGCTTTGTGAATGGGTCCTTTATACATTTTCCTTGGGTTGGTTGATGAACCTTCATTCTCTTTCCCCCATTATCCCCCTCCCCTCATTTACCATCAGTTTGTTCTTTATTTCAATGTCTCTGGTTATATTTTGCTTGCTCATTTGTTTTGTTCATTAGGTTCTACTTGTAGGTGAGATCATATGGTATTTGTCTTTCACTGCCTGGCTTATTTCACTTAGTATAATGCTCTCCAGTTCCATCCATGCTGTTGGGAAGGATGGGAACTCCTTCTTTCTTTCTGCTGCATAGTATTCCATTATGTAAATGTACCACCGTTTTTTGATCCCCTCATTTACTGATGGGCACTTAGGCTGTTTCCAGAACTTGGCTATTGTAAATTGTGCTGCTATGAACATTGGGTAATTATGCTATTTAACTTTTTAAATTGTGTCTTTTGATCACAGATTTTTAAGTTTGATATATTCCCATTTGTTTATTTTTCCTATGCTTTTGGTGTCATATCCAAAAAACTTATGCCAAATCCAATGTTCTCAAGCTTTTCCCCATATGTTTTCTTCCAGGAGTTTTTAGTTTGGGTTATTACATTGAGATCTTTAAGCCATTATGAATTAATATTTCTATATACTATAAGGTCCAACTTCATTCTTTTGTGTGTGGATATCTAATTTTCCCAATGTTATTTTGAAGAGAATGTTCTTTTCCCATTAAGTAATGTATGGGATGATGTGCTACCTGAGCCACCTGGCCAGGCTACAACCCTTGTACTGTGTTAATTTTGTTTGCTTGTGTTTTGTTGAGAATTTTGCATCAATGTTTATCAAGGATATTGTTCTATAATTTTATTGCCATGTCTTTCTTTGGTGTCAGAGTACTGCTGGCTTCATTGAAGGAGCTTGGGCATGTTCTTTTTTCTTCTACATTTTGGAAGAGTTTGAGGAGCATTGGTGTTAATTCTTTTTTTAAATGTTTGGTATAATTCTCTAGTGAGTTTTCTGGTAGTGGACATTTATTTGTTGGGAGTTTTTTTATTACTGCTCCAGTTTCCCAGCTACTTGTATTTCTCTTCAGATTTTCTATATCTTCATGTTTCTTTGTTGGTAGGTTGTTTTATTAGGAATTTATCTATTTCTTCTTGATTGTCCAATTTGTTGGCATACAGTTGTTCACAGAATTATTTTATAAAGATTTTTATTTCTGTACATCAATTGCAATGCTTCCTATTTCGTTTCTGAGTTTGGTTATTTGAGTCTTCTCCTTTTCTTCATTAATCTAGCCAAGGGTTTGTCAGTTTTGTTGATCTTTTCAAAAAACCAACTCTTGGTTTCTTTAATTTTATGATTTTCTATTCTCTATTTTGTTAATTTCTTCTTTATTACATTTTGTTTGCCAACTTTTGGTTTAGTTAGTCTTTTTCAGTTCTGCTACTTGTGAATTCAGTGTTTTGATTTGAGATATTTCTTCTCTTTTACTGTAAGCACTTATAAGCTTCCCTCTTAGCAGTACTTTGACTGCATTTCATAAGTTGGTATATTGTGTTTTCATTTGTCTCTAGATATTTTCTAAATTCTCTTGTGTTTGCTTTTCAGCCCAGTGCTTGTTTAATAGTGTGTTGTTTAATTTCCATGTGTTTTTGGATTTTCCAGTTTTTCTTTGGATATTGATTCCTAGTTTTATTCCATTGTTATTATAAAAGGCACTTTCCTTCTTTTAATATCTTTAAATTTGTATTTGATTTGTTTTGTGACATAATGTATGATAAACTTGAAAAACATTCCATGTGCACTTGAAAGAATGTATATTTGGATGGAGAGTTTTATAAGTCTGTTAGGTTCTGTTGTTTCATAATGTTGTTCAAGTCCTCTGTTTTCTTATTGATCTTCTGTCTAGTTATTGTATCCATACTGAAATTGTGGCATTGACATATCCTACTATTATTATGCTACTGTAACAAAAATGAAAGTTTGACTGCCTGCTACAATGAAAGCCAAATTGTGAGACAGGTGCTGGTGCAAAAGGAAAGAGGTTTATTCAGGCACTGCAATGTGGGAAAATGGTGGATTCCCTTCTCAGAGACTATTTCCCCTTCCTGCTCATGCCCTTGGTTCCAATAGGGTTGGGGAGCAGAGGGCTTCTTTTCTACCCAATTATTTTGTAAACTTTTGGTGCACTTAGATCCTGTCCATCTTTCTAATTTTGTGTGCACTCACTGTAAGAACCACCCCCTATGCCATCTTGGCCGATAAGGGAGGCTGTCCAGCACTCTGACTGACTATCTAGGGTAACATTACTATCATTTCTTGCTTGAGTTCTGTTAACATTTGTTTCACTTCAACTGATAACTTCATTCAAACTTCCATATGAAAATTCTACTCCTGAACAGCTCGACCTTCCTACCTTATGTTATTGATGTCACAAAGTATATCTTTTATACATTGTATATCTATTAAAATAGTTTTTAATGTTTTTTATTTTATATGAGAATTAAAAATGTACTTATGCACCAAAATTGTAATAATACAAGTTATTATATTTGCCCATTGGGAAATTTTATTTTAATATAACTTTGTGTTGCTAGCTACTATCCTTTTTCAGATTGAAGGGTTCCCTTTAACATTTCTGATAGGGCAGTCTAGTGTTAATGTATTCTTTCAGATTTTGTTTTATATGAAAAAGTCTAATTTTTTTTTGTCCATTTTTGAAGGACAGTTACATCTGAAATAGAATCCTTGGTTGACAGGTTTTTCTTATACAGTATCTTATTCTGGACAGCAGTTTTAATATACAGTGTCCAAAACAGATAATACCCCTTTTTATTACAAAATCATATTCATGTAATTCTGTAATATAACAATATCACATTCAAGTATACCATATGACATTTTAGGTGAAATGTTCAAGTTAAAACTATAAATTATTATACCAATAATATTACCCTACCAACCATACTCAAGCAGGCTTTACTTCTGCCAGATGCTATACTATCCCATCGCCTTCTCGTCTGCGTGATTTTGCTCAGGAATCCACTCGTAAAGTTATAGAAGCTCACTAATACAGTACATAATGAGTCACCTTTCTCTTGTTGCTTTCAAGATTGTCTCTATCTTTAACTTTTGACAATTTGATTATAACGTGTCTTGATTTGTTTCTGATGGTATTCTTTTCTGGCTTTGGTATTAGGGTCATGCTGGCCTTGAAAAATGAGTTATATTGTGTCTTGGAGAAGCTCTCTTTGAGTTGAATCTGGGAACTTACAAGCTTCATGAAATTGAATCTCCACATCTCTCACCAGATTTGTGAATTCTTATTCATTATTTCTTTAATAATCCTTTTGCCTCTTTATCTCTTTTTTCTTCTATGACTTGCATATGCATATATTGCGTAAGTGCCTTAGCCTCTCCACTTTAATTCATTCTTTTTTCTTTTTCCTCCCATTTTGATGATTTCAAATGACCTATTTTCAAGTTTGCTTTATTTCTTCTACCTGATCAGTCTTTTATTGAAATAATCTGATGAATTTTCAGTTCAGTTAGTATATTTATCAACTCCAGATTTCCTGTTTGATACCTTCTTATTTCTTTTTGTTGTTGTTGATATTCTCATTCTGTTCATACATCTGTTTCCTGTATTAGTTTAGTTGATTTTCTGCATTATCTTTCAGCTTATTGAACATGTTTAAGATACTTGTTTTAGTTTTTTCAGGAATCTCTGAGATCTGCATTTCTTTAGAGTTTGTTGTAGTAGATTGTTCAGCGTGGTGTGGGCCCAGCTCCCACTTAGATATGCACAGGACCCACGCCCATGGATAGGTTCTCCTGTGGGGAATCAAGCCTGCAATGTACTTAGGCTGCTATGAGTATTGCTTTTTGCTAAAATCCCTTCACCCTGAATTGAGGACATTTACTCCAAAGCAACTTCCTAAAATCCATGCTAAACCTTCCAAGGATGAGTGTAACCAGTTCAACCACTTTTGCCTTTTCATTTGCAAATATCTCTCTTCTGTGATGTGATTAGCAGCATTGGCTCCTTTGTTTTCTGTAGTAGGTAACCACCTAAAGTGAGCCTGTGCAAAGTGAATGAGGACCTTCTTGTAATGTGCCCCCTAAGACAATAAAAGCTCATTGGAGCAAGGGCAGAGGCTTTTGCTCCCCTTGAAAGAAAAGCCATGCCATCCCTTTTCCTTCCCGGATTCGGTAATCCTTGTGAATGTCTCATTTTCATCCATAATGACTTGGACCCCATGAGCCAGGGTCCGCATCATTTGTTTGTGGGTTTTATTTTGTTCCTTTATATGTCTTGTGATATTTTGTTGAGATTTGGGCTGTGCTGCAGAAGACCTTCACTAATAATTGTGACTAGAGTTTCTAGGACCTCTCAAAATTTTTTTGGCTACATGTCTTTTCTGGACTTGTATATATGTTTTTAATTGGCTCAATTTCCCTTGGCTACTTGTTGCCATTTCTTCTCCAATACCCATAACCTGTTGCATACCCCATCCCTGACATGTCTGCCTGCTGTACTGAAAGAATCTCTGTAGCTCTAATATGCCACAGTACTCTCCTCTGTTTTATCTTCCAAACTAAGCTGCTGTTACTATTAGTATTCAGCTTAAATGAGAGACAAATTAGTTCCCTGGGCAGCCCTCAGAGAAGCCAGAATATTGTATGCATGGTCTATTCTGTTTCTCTCCTAAGATAGGATCTGTGGTATGGAGCTTTTCTCCATATGTCAAGTTGTAGAAAGATCATAGATCCTCAAAATGTCACAAACTTTTCTTCCACTTCTAATGGAATCTCTTCTTTATTATGCATTCGACTAGGTGCTGCAGCTTCCTTTCTGGTGTCTACAGTCTGAATTTTCACGGAAGTATTCTAGCCCATTTATTGTTGTTAAGTGGTGGCTCCATGGGAGAGTGAGGGCTTGGTTCTGCCTGTTTCAGCATGTTGCTGAAGTCATTTCCCATTGTCTAACTTTAACTTTACATCATTAAATGAGGATTATTATATATAACAACTGCCATTGTCAAATGTACAAACTAAATACATTACATTATATTCATTATTACTAATATTAATATTCAAGTAATACATTTTTAACAAGTAAAGCATAGAGGGCCCATTATATTTTAGTTATCTCAGCTTTTCTTGATGACCCAAATAGAATATAAGTGAGTATGTCAAATTTTCACTATGGCAGTACATCAGTATTTTCATTATGTTATCTTACATTCTCTATATCAATTGTCATATTATAACTAATAGTTTTCTCTGCCGATATTTTCTTTTTTAATTTTAATTTTATTCTTGTTTATTTTACTACAATTGTCCAAATTTTGCCTCTTTGCCCTCCTCTGTCCCGCCCCACATCCCACTCTCACAGTCCCTCCCCACCCCATTGTCCCTGTCCATGGGTCATTCATACATGTTCTTGGACAACTCTCTTCCACTTCTTTCCACTCTTACCTCCACCCCCTTTCCTCTGGCAACTGTCAGTATGTTCCTAGTTTTCATGCCTCTGGCTCCATTTTGCTCATTAGTTTATTTTGTTCATTAGATTCCTCTTATAGTATTTTCTGTTATTACATAGAAATTCCTCCTTTTCTAGCAGATCTATTTCATGGATAAAGGGATGACAATGTTACTTATTATCCTGTATCAGGCACGTATAGTATGTTTTTGTAAATGAATGCTAATGACTTTAGTGTTATTTATATTCTTTATATTGCCCTGATACAGAGGCAGTGGTTATAAAGAAAACTAGTATCATTATATATCAGAGGAACTGAGCTCTAATCATTGTATTTTCTTATCTATAGAATGGGTATTTTTTTCATTGAGTGACTTTTAAGGATAACATAAAATGTATGTGAAAGTATTTCAAAATGCATAAGACATTAGACAAATGTAAAGGTTATATGTTGTTTGTGGATTATTTTTTCAGCTGATAGGCTACATTATGTATTTTTCCTGCATTTTAGCACATATTATTATCTTCATATTATTATCTTAAGTTTTATCAAGAGAACTCTGGGCTCTTCACTTGTACACATATTCTAAATACATGGACCATTGGAGCTCAAACATGAATAGCTTTGATTGTGGCAGTACATTAGGACTTCAGAGAAGTGTTATAAATATTTAATAATATTGCATCAATGTTGTAAAATTATTTTAGTAACATTGTATTTCTGACTGATGCATAAACATTGCTGAAAAATTCCATCCAAAGGCAGAAAAGTATTGGTTGTGTTCAAATGAATGGAAAATTTTAGTGTATTTTATAATTATTACATGTGCATTATTATTATTAAAAAATATATTTGTAGAAGTCCCCAAATTTATGCTTTATAATGAAAAATTGGACATGAAGAGGAGTGGGATATATTAGAAAACTTATTATTGATAGTGTTCTACAAATTAATATTGTTTTGCTTTACTTAATTTAGATTTGCACATTTGCTGTATGAACCTAATTCTTTTCACAATGTCTATTATATGTTAATTATACTCATTTTAGAAACCAGGCTCACAGTCTATATCTAACTTTACTTGTTTGATTTGTTACAGACTGACACCTTCTCCCTAGAAGCTGTGTACCTCGGGGATTTGTACAGGATTGTCATAGGACATGATAGGCTTGGCCCAGGTAACATTCTTCCATAGGTAGATATTCAAGGTCTGATTCCATTATACTCTTGAGAGAACCTGTAAAAATTTAGAAAATAATTGTGGAAAACTTTTAATAGACTGATCTTTAGGTATTGCTTATCTGAAATTAAAATAATTTCCCCAAATATTCTTTATATTTCAAGTAGATATATTTTTCTTTAAAATGACATAGGCTTGTTCAAGTATATGTTCTGAGAATTTAAGAAAAAGTGATGAATACATGTTGTAGGACTTCAGGTTTATATGCTATGGCATGTGGAAGCATTCCAGCATGCTACTGGTGGACACAGCAGCAGTGACAGTTCATGAAGTGCTAATAGCAGTGCCAACAGCGGCATGTTAAGGATATTGTCCTGGCAGCAAGGATCCAGCTGTATTTTCTGCTGCCATTTTGTTTGCTTCTTCCCCAGTTTTCCCATCAGTTCTGTGGAGTGACCCACATATTTCCCATAAATTTGTTTTCACTAATGTATGAAGTAGCCATAAGACAAACTAAATTCTTTAACAAAAGATGAGTATTAATGTGCATGTACCACAGAAATGACAAAAAAACCCAAGAAACATCAAACAAAATGAACTTTTTTTCTAAAACATATCAATGTATAATTTTCAAAATGCTAGGAACAAAGTTCCTATACCAATATATAATGAACATGTATTTAAATAAGTAATGAGGTAATTAGTAGGGTGACAAAACTTATTCAAAGGAGGTTACATGGCACTGGAAAATATATAAATGAAATCAGTGAAAACAAAAAGAGTGATTAATGATAAATTAAATTTAAAACATAGCTAATGTTTAGATAATAAAACATTACTTTGAGGTTGTCTTCTTGGACAAAATTCATTTGTATTTCTATCAGGCGTAAATCTTCTGCATCTTATTTTTCTGTTAGTTGACAGCTAATTTTACAGAGTCTGTGCTCTAATCCATGGTAAATACTAAGTCCAAAAGCATTATACTCTTCAGAAAGTCAGATGACTCTCAGGCAGGAGTGTTGGACAGGACTTTAGCACAACATAACACGTTAATGTGCCCCAGCTAACACTTGCAAACCAATTAATTCGTTTTTATAAATACTTACAGTAGATCTAGTACATACAAAGTGTTGTTCCAAGTATTTTCTGTAGTAAATATAAAGTGACCAAGATGGAATGCCTGCATTAAAGTATACCAAAAGAGCTAGCAAAATGAATTTAAATTCTAAAAAGTTTGGGGCAACATTTTGTTCCTGATTCTGTTTTTGTAAAACTTGGTTAGTTTCTTTCATTTTTCATATTTTCTTACAGATATGTTAAGAAGGAAACAAAAAATTCTTTTTTTTTCATTTTTATTGTTTTCATTATTAAAGTTATCCCCACTTTTATTTTTAATTGCTTTACTATTACAGTTGTCCCCAATTTTTCCCCTTTGTCTTTTGACCCAGCAATTACACTTCTGGTAATATATCCTAGGAATCCCAAAACACCAATTACAAAGAATATATGCACCTCTATGCTCATACCAGTGTTATTTACAATAGCCAAGATCTGAAAACAACCTAAGTGCCCATCAGTAGATGAGTGAATAAAAAAAGCTGTGGTACATTCACACAATGGAATAATAGCATATAGCAGTAAAAAATTCTCTGTTAATCAAGCTTCTTTTACCTCCTCTTCATCTTTTTTATTTTTAAAATCAACAGATACTTATCTAAGAGCACTTTTGAGAGTTGGTGGCAGTAGAAATGGCCAGGGTAAGTGGAATTAAATTTCAGGTTATGTTTACTACTGGTAAAATAGGAAAGGGGTAGAAATAGCTAGCATTCATTCCTTTACTTCCTGCTACTTCCCTTGGATTCATTCAACCAACATTGATTGATTCTCTACTATTATGTAAAGTACTATCCTTGTTTTAGGATTGGAAAAATTTCTCCTCCATATGTCCATTTTCATTCTACCATCCTGGATATTTGGCTTCATGGTACAGTGCCAGTTCTTAGGATAATAGAACCAGGCTTCAGTGTCTACCAAGTCTTTTCTTCCATGGGCCAAAATAGCTTAAGCCCTAGTTGTTCAGTTGATTTTTTAACTTAAAAGGCTATTATGTTTTACTTCTCATTTTATAATTAAAAAAAAAAAACAAGATGCTAAGAATACTTTCTGAAATAGTCTCAAACTTCTTCACTTTTGTTATTGCATATTTTTCTCTCAGAAATTCTTAATCAGAGTCTTTTAAAAGAGTTGTTATTTAAGATGTGAGGAACATCAAAAGTTACTGAAGAGCACAAGCCAAAATCTGAGAAGGAAATTCATAGGTCTATCTCAAAAAATAAGGAAAGCTCAAATGAACAATCTAACTTTACATGTAAAGGAACTTGAAAGAACAACAGACAAACCCCAAAATGAGTAGAAGGAAGGAAATAATAAAGATCAGAGCAGAAATAAACAAAATAGAGAGTTAAAAACAGTAAAAATGATCAATGAATCCAAGAGCTGGTTCTTCCAAAAGATAAACAAGGTTGATAAACCTTTAACTAGACTCATCAAGAAAAAAAGAGAATGGACCCAAATAAATAAAATAAGAAGTGAAAGAGGAGAAATAACAACAGACACCCCCCAAAAAATACAAAGGATTTTAAGGAATTGTGAACAACTATATGCCAAAAAACTGGACAACCTTGATGAAATGGATAAATTCCTACAAAAATATTGTTAGTATCATGATAAGGATAGCATTAGATGTACAGGTATATTTTTGGGAAATTACCTTTGTTAGGATATTGAGTTTTCCTATTCATGAACATAATATTTTTCTTCATAATACTTCTCTTTAAGCCTTCCAAAAAGTAATATAATTTCTGTCACTATACATATTACACATTTTAAAGATTTATTTCTAATAACATTGTAATTTGGTTTTACTTTGAATGAGATTTTTATGAGATGATATTCCTAACAGATTTTTGCAGATATATAGTAATACATAATCTTCTGTCCTGCAATCTTGCCGAAGAACCAATTTGTTCCAGAAATTTGTCTATGTATTCTCCTGAATTTTTTATGCAGATAATTTATATCATGTTGATAAAAATGTTGCTTTCTTCACCACCACAATCTCTTTCTTTTTCTTGTTTTATAGTGTTAATTAGTATGTTTACCTTGCTGCAGTTATGCACCTGCACTGTTTCAGCCCTGTGTCTTCAAATGACCAATTGGAACCAGGTTTCTCCTTCTGCATTGCCTGCATTGGCCTCATTTACTACAGAGCTGTGGACGACTGCCTGGGTTTATGTCAGGGTCAAAGTACTTAACTACCCATGCCTTAGAATCCTGATTGATAAAATAGCCTTGTCTACGGCCATACCACCCTGAACACGCCCGATCTCGTCTGATCTCGGAAGCTAAGCAGGGTCGGGCCTGGTTAGTACTTGGATGGGAGATAAAATAGCCTTAATAATACTATCTTCTTGACAAAACTGTTTTCAACACTAAGTAGTTATAATACCATTATAGTGGAGGAAATGGACAGTTTCTATTCTATAGGTTTAGTTTCAGTTATGCTATCTGTATAATTTCTAGAGGTCTATTGTATAATATAGTGCTTATACTTAACAATATAAGGTCATGCCCTTCAAAATTTCTTAAAAGGACAGATGCCATGGTAAGTGTTCTTAGCATTCATGCACATTTTTTAAAAAAAGCAAGGAAACCTAAAAATGCTGAGAGGTGTTGGGTACGTCTGTTACCTTGACTGTGATGACAGTATCATGGATATTTGTATAGGTCCAAACCCATCAAATTTTGTACATTAAATTCATGAAATTCTCTGTATATCAATTATATCTCAGTAAATCTGTTAGAAAACAAGAACAAAAAACCTGTATAGTAGTTCCCAAGATGTATAAAGAGCTCTGTAAATCTTATCAATTAGTACTACTACTACTATGACTACTACTAGAAAAAATGAGTATGGTGATGAACTCTCTCATACTATCCCCTACATTTTTGGCATCAAGATTTACAACTTCAAAAAATGAGTTGTTTGTTTTCATACTCTCTTTGTTTTTTTGAGTGAGTTATTGTGAAAAAAAATAAAGCCTAAAAGATTCATTAAAACTCATCTTTAAAACTCTTTGGAGATTTTCTGATATTGACACTAGTTTAATTTCTGTTATGTTTTGCATCTACTCATACTTTCAATTTCTTTTTGAGTTAATCTTCATAATTTATGTTTTTTTTCCATTTAAGTGGTCAAGTTGATTGGCATAAAGTTGTTCAGAGTATTCTTTTTTGATTTCTTGAAGTTTGATGGTATCTTTTGATTTATTTTTTAATGAAAAATGTAAAATCTGTTGTATTTGTTTATTTCAAAAATTTAGCTTCTGTTTTAACTATCTATGTTTTTTATTTCTTTGATTTTCTCTCATTTCACCATTATTCATTAATTATTTTCTTTTACTATCTTTGGCTTAACTGTGTTCTTCTCCTGAATCCTTTTATTGCATCCTTAGCTCATTAATTTTCATTTTTTACTAATATATACACTTAAACATATTTATTCTAAATACTGATTTTGTGGCATCACACAGATTACTACATGTATTTCACCTAAAGAGCCAGTGAGGATTATAATAAAAGCAACATCCAGTTCCCACCATCCCCATCTCTAGTTTACACTCTACGAATATAACTAGTTTTTCCCTTTTTAAATAGTTTCCTTTGGTGTTTATCTCTTTATTTCTAATTGACATGATATATTTTCATTTCTTGGTATTTCAGTTAAACTGCTATCTACTACTGACTTATCCAGTACCAACATGAAAGATAAGATTTGCTCCATCATCCTTCCTCTCCCCACATCCTCTTATTAGAGTCAATGTCACCACTTTGCATCGCATCAATAGTCAGTGTTTGCTTTATTAAAGGATATATAAGCATTATTCACAGAAGGGCTATGTGATTACATTTCTTACTGTGCAATCTTTGCCCCCCTAGAGTTAATGACAAGCTTTTGGGTTTTTATTTGTTTTAATTAGTTTTCTATCCATTCTTAACTTCTAAAGGCTTTTTTTTTTTTCTATAAGTTTAAACCTCTTCTCACCATGGTCATACACCTTAGGTATTTGGTTTTATCTCTTTCTCAGAGATTACCCTCCTATAATTTTCTTTTTCCTCCTTTCAAAGTAGACTCAGTGTGCTCTAGGCCTGCCCTGGGGCTGTTTCCTAGGGATTTCTCCTTAACAGGGGACCAGTGGCTTGAACACTGCAGAAGGGCCAAAGTGACTTCTGCAGTGTTTAGTCACTGGTTTTCTGCTTCTTATGTTTTCCCTTTAGTTTCTGCTATTATTTGTGGAACATGGTAATCAGCAGCTTCTTGAGAGTGGATGTACATGATTCCAGGTCACTTTATTGAATTTTTAAATGTTTCCAAGACATTTATAATTTATATATCTCTATTATTCTGGATATTCACTTTAGTGTGCCTTGGTGTGGGCCTTTTTCTTTATTGTTCTGGGATCTTAGACCATTTAATGTGGAAACCCATTTGTTCAGTAGTAGGGAATTTTCTAATTGTCCCTTTCATTTTCTCCTTTATGTATTTGTGGAAAAAAAAGTAATCAGATTTAGAACTCCTGAACTTATCCTATTTGTTCTATACTTCTCATTTTTTTCTCTCTCATTTTCCATTATCTTATTTGTGCATATATATTGCTATATAGAATATATATTTATGTATACAAATATGTTTATATATGTGTGTATACACAAATGAGATGGTGAAACAAATGTATATATTACTTTTATTCTGATTTAGATATAAATATATAATAATTTTAAATAATAACTCCTTTTATCCATGAATTATTTTGAAGTGTTTTTTGTAGTTTCTAAAGTATGAGAGTGTTTCTGTTTGGGTAGGGGATGAAATGTTGACAATCTCTTTGTTATTGATTTTCCATCTTACTGAATTTTAGTCAGATAAAGTTGATTAGTATATAATTTAAAATCATTTATTAAATGTGCAACATCATTGTAAACAGGCAGCTAAGGAAAGTGGACTAGAATATACATGAATGGACAATGATGACTTCACTGGACTAGTCACTGGGAATAGTAAATGCTGTTGAGTGCGTATGTGTACTGTGTGGCTGCTGCATTCAAAATGACTGAGCCTGTAAAGCAATGAATCTTCATCAAATTTCGCATTATGAATAAACTTTCGTCCGTGGAAACTATTTGGATGATACAGAATGCTGCAGCTAGGGGCAACCGGTGATTGGCAGGTTCATCATGACAACGTGCCCGCTTATGCTTCACAGGTCTTGTGAAGTTTTTTTGAGAAACATAAAATCAGTCACATGACTCAGCCCCCCTACAGCCCAAATTTTGCAACTTGTGACATCTGGCTTTTCCTCAAACTAAAATCACATTTGAAAGGGAAGAGATTCCAGACTGTCAACCAGATTCAAGAAAATATGACGGGGCAGCTAATGGCAATCTGGAGAGCTATGTGAGGTCCCATGGTTCTTACTTCGAAGGGGACTGAGGTGTCATTGTTCTGTGTACAGTATTTCTTGTATCTGGTATCTTCTTCAGTAAATGTCTCTATTTTTCATATTACGTGGTTGGATACTTTCTGGATAGACCCTCAACAATGGCTGGACTTTTTCTAGACAGATCTCATATATAGAAAAATAACCCCAAATCTCAGTTAATTACAACAATATTTATTTTGTCCTTACATTGTTTTTTGTCTTTTCTTGGTTGGACTTTGCTGGGTTCCTGGCTCTGATGTGGGGCCATGTATGTACCACATGTGTTCATATCTGAATCTAAGAGGAATAATGCTACCTGAGACATGTTGGTTTAATGGTCAAAGACTGTAACTGGAACCAGCTATATGGTTATTTCTACCCACATTCCACTGGCTAAATCAAATCAAATGGCCAAGATCAAAGTCAGTGGAATGCAGTGGAGGAGGATAAATTGTAGACAAATAATGCAATATTAGTGATTAGTGTTACTAAGTATTATCTGAAAATAGTGCTTAATTTGACTCAATAATTCCATTTCTAGAAAGCTATCCAAAAATATTGAGAATATATATAATTCATACTCAAAATTATGACCATATTATGTATAAGAAAAGTCTCTGTCTTACAATAGGAAATGTATTATATACAGTAAATTTATACACTGAAATGTTATGCAACTTCAGAAATTATATTGTCCAAATATTTAGGAAAAACAAGTAAATGCTGATGTCGAGTGATGTCCATTGAACAAAACAGGTATATGTTTTTGGTACTTAATACTCACTAGCTTCTGTAATAATCTACCCAGAAATCTGAAGTCTCTATGTAGCATATTTACTTATATTTTCACATACCAGTCTGATGTGAGTTAGAAAATTTGCCAGCCAGCTGGTCTTTAAGCAGTGAATCAGAAGTCAGGTCCTGTTTAATGTTTGGCTGCACCTTACTTCCAATGTCACCACAGAAAGTAAATTGACTAGAGGATTGTGGGGGATGTTTTTAAGGGCTAGACCTGCAACTGACATACCATTTTTGTTAACATTCCATTAAGAGGAATATCCATAATATGGCCCTCTACATAGTTTCAGGGAAGGCTGAGAAATGTAATCTGCTTGTCTGAGCAGAAGAGGAAATAATATATTGAACACACATTCTTGTCTCTGCCACAGCAGAACAACAACGCTTTACATATTAGGACCCCAGTTTGAGTACATATGAGCATGCTATATCTAGGCATAGAAAAAAACTGAAAATGTATAGACCAGACAAATTTCTTTTTTTTAAAAGCAGGTGCTGGAGCTGTACACAGTTTCAGTCCTTTTTTGTTCATTTTTAAAAACCTAGTCCAACAAAAATAAATGTTATATTAAGGGGTAAATAATGTGTTGAATGATATAAGGTATTTATTATATGTGTTGTGTAGGAAAGTATTACATTTCAGTAGATCTTTATATAACTCTTTGATTGCTGTTCTCGACTAATCCACCCAGGGACAGCCTGGCTTTTGTCAGAACCTCATCTTTTTGAGTTCTAAATCCAGTCTTGGATTTTTCTGATATATGGGAAAATGTGTTTTTTTTAAGTAGGTAATATATTTTATATAATTGTATTAAAACTAATTGCTAATTAAACCTATTAATTAAAAAAATCTATACCTCATCACCTCCAAGAGTTTTCTTTGTAGATGCCTCAATAGCTCATGAAACTCACTTCAGAATTCTGATAACATTTTCTATTATTTCCTTAAAGAAGACAAGTAATTCATATTCTTTGGTATCACAAATGTAATGAAATCAAGTATTTTGAGGGATGGTGCTTCAGTCAGAGGGGACAGAGTGTGTAATAGCATAGATTCACAAATATTAATAATCTCTAGCAGTGGTTTGCAGAGTGTGGTTCCTAGATCATCAGCATTGTCTGGAGTCTTGTTAAAAATTCAGTTCTTGGGGTCTTTTCTATGATGAGGAATTATTTTGGTTTGCTTAGGGTTGTCCTAGCTGAAGCATTGGAGAGCCTGCATCCTGGAAAACCTCTCTGGGACAACATGAATCAGCAGTTAGTTACCTTAGGTTTCATGTATCATGCCTACTGAGTCAGAAATTCAGTATGGGTCCTAGCAGTCTCTGTTTTTATAATCCCTCCTGGTGATTCTGATGCATGCTGAAGTTGAAGAACCACTGATGTAGGGAATATGAGCAGTTTGGTATCGCCCAATGATAGTAGTTTGTGATGAGAGATGAAGCTGAAATGCAAGCAGAGACCAAGCATTGAAGGCCAATAGATCTATGCTGTGTTAAAGAGTTTTATTCCCCCTGGCTGGTGTGACTCAGTTAGTTGGAGTATTGTCTTGTAACTGAAAGTTGTGGGTTTGATTGTCAGTCAGGGCACATGCCTAGGTTGCGAGTTCAATCCTCAGTCTGGGTGCATATGAGCATACGATTTTCTCCCCCCCATCTCAAAAAATACAATGAAAACAGTGTTTTATTCAACAGTTGGTAAGTATTAACTCATCAAGTTAAAGACTTTTAATTAGAGGAGGTTATATTTTGAGCTGGCTTTGTATAGCTAAAACCATTATAACTAGTTAAAATATTCCATTTTATTTATAAATACAATTAAATGGTATTAAAATTAAACATATAAAAATTATTGGCTTCATGTGTACAAGCTCAGTCTGTGTGCTTGGACAGAGTTTCTGAATGGCTATTCATTTTTATAACAAAACATATACATAGACTTTGTAACTTTCAAGGTGTCTGTTTTAGAAATAGAAAGTATTTTGAAAATAGATCAGATATATGAGTATTCATACCACATTTTTCTTTCTTTAATTTATGTTTAGGAAATGGTTGGTTTTTTGATGATATTGTAATCAGGGATCCCACAACCAACCATGAATATGCCTTCTTCTGTCACAGGTTTGTAGGCATTCTTTTACATTGCACAAATTCATTTAGCATTAGTCAGTTCCAGGTTCTAAAGAAATGGATAGCTTATTCAATTCTTTATTGGTAACTTTTTGAAAATTAATTTTAGGTACAATTTCTTCTATTTAGAAAGATATTCATTATGTTTATCATTATTTCTGATGATACAAATATAAATATTTCTTGGGAAATTAAGGTAGATTTGTAAAATATAACTTCTTTTATCATATTAGTAAGGAGAATGAAAATCTCTGTTAAGAAAACTTATTCCAGTTGGACTAGGTCCCACATTAGGTTCAAAAATAAATGTATAAAATGAATGTTGCATATGGCTTTTTACAGAAGTGAGATTGCTGATCCACTGTCTTCAGACCTTAATTTTTGGGTTATTTTCCCAATAGTGGTGATAGATTTGCTCTTTCTTTGAACATTCTCCTGCTTCTTTTCTGATGGAATCAATAATAGCCACTTATAAAATAATTTGGTACAGTTTGCACTCTAATTACCGGCCAAAGAACAGGATAAAATAATTGGTTCAGTGGATGTAAAATGTATGACCTAGGCAGACTGATTGATTAATGCACCTGTGGATTAGGGGAAAACATTTCATCTTTACCTGCTAGTAGCTTCTCCTATCTTCCCTGCACTCTCACAGCCATTTCAAGCATTTTTTTTTCCATTCTCTGCTCTGCTTTTACCAGCTAGATAACTATGGCTTATTTCAATATCCATTATCCATTATTTCTGGCTTGGCTAGATAATTGCCTGTGGTTAGTATAAATATAAAGCTAGAAAATACTCAGCACACTTTTCTTTCCACAGATGGCTCGATCAAGGGGAAGATGATGGTAAAATTGTTAGAGAACTATATGCCAGGGATAACAGTATTGTCTCTGCAAGTGAGTGTCATGTCCTCACATTTCTTGAAAAACTTTGTTTTATGATGATTGAGGAAAGCGTGACATGGCTGAAATTAACAATCCTCTCTTTCCTTTATATCATCAGGACAGAAGCTAGAACGTAATAGGAAAGAAACAGTAAGTTTACTTTGGGTCTTAAATTATTTGGTACAAATGGTGTTCAAATAGATATTTGATGTGTTAAAACAAAACAGTATATGATGTATAGTGAGGGGTGTTTCTTAGTAATTGCCTTCTCTTTGCCTTATCATATTAGTATTTTTGTTTGTTTGTTTTCCTATTTAGTGGGCTGCAGAGCTGGAACTTTAAGAGGGGAAATACTCTTCAATTCTACAACAGGCTTACTGGAGGCTTTGTCCATCTGCATCCAGATGGCACAGTTGATGCAGCTGGAGAGAAGACAGACAAATATGGTAAAATCACTGAGCAAAGTATGTGGTGCTATGGCAGTTTTGGGAGTTGGAAAAAGGGCAGATTTCTAGACTCAGTTTAATTTGTAGTTTTGCTTCTTCTTTTTCAGATGGCTTCATACCACTTTGACCCATTTAAATAATTCACTATTTGCCTTAATACAAATGATCAATAGACAACAGGCTTTAAATCTAGGTAGACAATGTCATTATGCAGAACATTACACCATGAAAAACATATTTGGTATTACTTAATTGAAGAGTAAAATGTAGACAATTAATATTAACTGTTCAAAAAAAGCAGCAGTATAACTCTTAGACAGTGCGGCCATTTAAGGAATTAAGTTGGTTCTGTTACATGCTGAGAACCTATTCTGTTCGAAACACCCATGTAAAAAGTTTGATGGCCATAGAAGTAACTAAAACATTGTTCTGAATTCCTGGGATTCAAAATTTAGTGAGAAAGACAAATACATATAAAAATTTCAAAATTGGTTGTTTGTAGCTTGTGTCATGATAAAGGTACAGAGGAAAACTAGATTTGATGTTTAAAATCAGCATGTTAAGAAGACATGAGAATAAGAATTAAAGAAGAAGTAAACTGGTAATATCAGTCCTTTGACTATAAACCCAAACCTCCAAATCACCTTGAAATTTATACCTTTACTGTTTAAAGATTTGCCTGCTGCATTTATGAATATAACTTTTCTGTTCAGTAGTCCCTTTTATACATGGTTTTGCTTCCCACAGTTTCAGTTACCTGTAGTCCGAAAATTCCAGAAATAAACAATTCATAAGTTTTAAATTGTGTTCTCTTCTGAGTAGTGTGATAAAATTTCCCACAGTCCAGATCTGTCCTGCCCAGGACATGAACCCTTTGTCCAGCATCTTCATGCATACACTACCTGCCTGAGTCATCTGGGTTATCTGATTGCTGTGATATTGCAGTACTTGTATTGAAGTAACCCTCATCTTACTTAGTAATGGACTCAAAGATATTCACATAACTTTTATTACCATATATTGTTATAAATTTTATTAGTTATACTTATTAATCTCTTACTTTGCCTAATTTATAAATTAGTTTGTCATAGATAGGTATCTATAGGGGAAAAAACTAGTATATATAGGGTTTAATACTATCTATGATTTTAGGCATCCACTGGAGTCTTGGAACATATTCCCAAGGTTAAGGGACAAGGGACTACTATAATTTGTTATAAACAGTGATCAAATAACCTCCCAGATGTGCTGGTTGGAGATACTAACCTATATAACATTTCCTCAAAAGGTAGTCTCCTTCACTTGATATTAGAGATCCCAGGGAATAATTCAACTTCCTTCTCTATGAAAATATGTGGGAGTCTAAGAATATTTCCTAGTAGCTCCTCTTTCCAAAATTAATCTATTCCTTAGACATTTTTCTTACCTGTTGGTTTCTACTTGGAATCATTTATCTACTTAGATCAGTAAAAATGACCCCTCATACCCTGTTCCTTGCAGTTCCTGCTGTCAATGCTGATGTTCTTTTCTCTTATTCAGTATAGTAGATTGCATTTCCAAACTTGGTCACAAAAATATCTTCCATTGATAAATCAGAAACTGAAGGATCTAAGTTATCCTACTTGCAGAAAATATGACAGCAGAGTCCAAGACCAAGACTATTTATTTCTCATAGACATTGGTTCTCCAAGTTCCAATCCCACAGTATCATGAGATAAGGGCCTGATGGTACCAGGGTCTTACCTACATGTGTGGGTAGGTGCATTAAAGGAGAGGAATTAGGAAAGTCTAATCTTATATAAGATTGCCCATCCTTCCTTACAGAAAAAGAGGAATAAAATGAGACGGAGACAGAGAGAACCTCTCTTTATTTTGGAATGCAAGTAATTTTATCCTGGGAAGGAAAAGAAAGATCTTTACTTTTATTCCTCTGGGATGTTGGGAGAGAGACAGAGAGAGTGAGAGACAGAAGAAGGAAAGGGAGAGGGAAAGGAGAGAGAGAGAGAGAGAGAGGGAGGGAGAGAGAATATCATTCTCAAACTGTAACAAGCACCAACTGCCAGACATATGAGTCCCTGTGTAGACCAAACTAACTGGTAGATGATGAAAATAGACAAACTTTTACCCTTAAATCTTTCTAGCATCTTAATATATATTAGAATAAGTAGTCTTAAAAAAACAGGTGTAAGGTAGTATGAGTAATTTTTCTTGACATAACTGACAATTTTGCAACAGGAGGACTTTTAGGTGTATAATTACTAGCAGCATTATTTCCTGATGTTATGTTTTGTGTCTCCTAAAATCACTCCCATGAATCAGGTTTTCTCTCTCTGAAAGGTGTGGCAATGATCGATGTTGACCCATGGACATTTTTCAAGAAAATATCTCTAAGATATATTGGCTTATAATTTTTACTCCATAAAACAATGTTGTTTTTATCACCATGCACCAATCCTTCTATTTATTTATGAAGCTGATTGTGAATTTAGCTATTTCCCTACTCAATTTCTCTGAGAGCTACTGAGCCATTTCTTGGCAATAATGGACCTAAAAGCAGACACACAGCATGAGAAGATCTTTGAAATACCTTAGGGAGCTTTCTTTTATGATCATAAGCTCATAGGTATTAAAAGCAATACTAAATCAACATTAACAATGACCATCAAAAACATGTCTTCGAGTCTTCAGTGAAGCATCCTAGAAATAAGGGAGGCACCAGACAACCAAAGCAATTCAGTTTTTAATTCCAAACCTTAGATGGAGACTTTATGTCAGGACCAGTTTCCAAACTTCCCATTACCCATAATTTTAAAACAGCTGCTGTAAAATCTAGATGCAAATGTTTTCTCATTTTACAGCATTATTTTTCAGGAAAAATGATAATCTAAATTCATATTATTTGATATACATTCCTAAAATTTCCAGCATGCATTTTTAAAATGTACACTATATCATATTACTAGAAGTTTTTCTAATGCCATTATTATTCTTTGTATTACCTCTAAGGATTTATGTAAATAGTTGTACCAGGTTTTGTTAGTGGGTTTTTGTTTTTTGTTTTTGGAGTGTTTATTTGGTACAATGTCAGAATAGGCCATATGGAAGAGGTGACTGCATACTTCAGTGTAGCAGTTCTAAAATATGTCCACAAATAATGTACTTGATATTACCCTCTTCAAAAGGTGGGGCCTATTCCTCTCCTCTTGAGTATGGGCTGGATTAAGTGACTTTTCTCTAACAAATAGAATATTGTGGAAGTGATTGTGTGTGATTTTCAAGGCTAGGTCATATAAGATATTACAGATTTCTCCTGTGCTCTGTCTTGGATCACTCACTCTGGGGGAAGCCAACAGCCATGCTATAAGTACATCCAAGCATCTCTATGGATGGCCAAGTTTGATAAGGAACAGAGCCTCTTGCCAATAGCTATGTGAGTAAGACATTTTGCAAGAGAATCCTCCAGCCCCAGTCAAGCCTTCAGATGACAACAGTCCCAACCAGCAATTTGATTGTAGTCTCATAAGGGACCCAGATACATTGCTCCCAGATTCCTGACTACAGAAATGATAAAGCAGTAAGTACTTGTTTTAGGCTGCAAAAGTTTTGGAGTAGTATTTTACACAGCAGTAGATCTAATATACCAGTCAGACACTGTTCTGTAAGATGGCTGCTCTTGGTATTTTCTCACTCTGGCATTGTGATGGCTTCCACATTCCCTTTGTACTACCTTATGGTAATGGCCAGGAATGGAAAAGGCAGTATCTCTCCTATCTCTAATCTGAATTCTCATGTTCTTTTTTCTGGTGTACTGGGTAGTCCTGAATATTCAGTGCATGTTTTCTACCCTGAAAACTATAAATCCTCTTTTAAAGAAGACCTAAATAAATGGGAAGTAGTCCTGTGTTCATGTGTTAGAATGCTTAATATTATGCCTGGCTGGTGTAGCTCAGTGGTTTGAGCACAGACTGCAAACCGAAGGATAACTGGTTCGATTCCCAGTCAGGGCACATGCCTGGGTTGCAGGCCAGGTCCTCAGTTGGGGCCATGTGAGAGGCAACCACACACTGATATTCTTCTCTCTCTTTCTTTCTCCTTTCCCCTCTCTAAAAATAAACAAATAAAATCTTTTTTAAAAAGAATACTTAATATTATTCAGGTGACAGTACTCCCCATAGTGATATGAAGATTCAATGCAATCCCTTTCAAAATATCATAGCCTTTTCTGCAGGAATGGAAAACCTAGTTGTAAATTTTATATGGAATTGCAAGGGACCTCAAATAGCTAAAACAATATTGAAAAAGAAGAACAAAATTAGAAGACTCACATTTAAAAAAAATTACTACAAAGCTACAAGAATCAAAACAGGACAATACTGGCATAAAGATAGAAGTACAGATCAATGGAGTGGTGTTTTGTATTCTTTTAAGAAGGTCAATCAGGTGAAGCTACAAGAGGAGATACAGGAAAGGCTCAGAAAAACAAAATTCATTATACTCATAGGTTCTAGAAACAGAGGGCATAGCACGTCACACAGGACCACATAGAATAACACCAAGGTGGTCTGGAGACAGAAGATGGGAGGGAAGGACCCTCAGGCCATGGTTTTTATTGTGGTTTCCACAGGAGACATAAGACAGGGTGGGGTAAACAGTTTATAATTGACTAATTTGAGTAATTTTAGTTAGCTTTGGACTATGGAGATGATCTCTATTTGCTTTTATCTGGGTCCTGCAATGAATAAGGCAGAAGATCATTGCCTCAGAGTTCAGGGACAGAAAGAGGAAGTATTAGTAGTAGTCTCTCAGCCAGAAAGGTTTTTAAGATGTCAAATCACCACAATATACAGAAAATTTTAATTATATAGAAAACAAATAGAAATAAAAGTCTAGAAATAAACCTGTACATCTATGGTGAATAGACTTTTGACCAGGGTGCTAAGACTACTCAATTGGGGAAAGACTAGTATCTTCAGCAAGTGATACTGGGGCAACTGGATATCCAAATGCAAAATAATGAAAGTAGAACCTTACACCATATGTATAATTTCATTCAAAATGGACCAAAGATCTAAGTATAAGCTAAAACTACAAAACTTTTAGTAGAAAATGTAGGCATAAGTCTACACATCCTTGGAATAGTCAGTGTTTTCTTAGATATAACATCACATGCACAAGCAACAAAGAAAAATAGATTAGACATCATCAATAAAAACTCTTGTGCATCAAAGAATACTATCAAGAAATGACAAGGTAACTCACAAAATGGGATAAAATATTTGCAAATCATATATCTTCAATAACACATCAGTTCGCTCAATTTAAAGAATCATCTGAACAATAGCTCTTTGTTTCTTGTGCTTGTTTCACTGATGGGGAAATTGAGAGATTGACACAAAACGACTTCTCTACAGTTGTCTAATAAGTTAATGTCAGAGTTAAAGTCATAATCCCCGCTTCCTGTTTTTTTCTTCATTTCAATAACACCCTACACCCCATAATGTCCAGGATTATCTGGAAGTATACATCTGCATGGTTTAATTTTATGAAGATCTTTAATTTTTCTCCATTAAGATGAATTTTATTAAATAAACAAAAATAAATTAGAGCTTAATTAGGCAGAAAGCCTTTCATTTAGAGTGGTCTGTTGAACTAATATACAAGTCTTTCAGTTTTAAAAATATGACTTTAAATGAATATAAGAACATTTTAATATACAGTGAAATCCTTTTAAAATTTGAAGTAGTAAACATCTTCATCAGACCTGATTCTTAAGTAAAAGTGTTTGCCCATCTAGTTAATTAAAATAAACTTATAAAGGTAGAATTCATTAATTGCATTTGTTAACCCTAGATGAATATACAAGTACAAACTGAATAATTAAAGCATAATAAAAATATAAGCAATCCCAAATTAAAATTGGGATTTGGGGACCATAAATCACTCATAATCCTGTTTTATTTGGTATATATTGACTAGGCTCAAAGTTTTGAGTTAATACAAAATGCTCTATGTTGGCAGTGTTGAAAAAGGAAATATTGGTTTATTTTAGAAAATCCAACTTTGTCACCATGAAATAATTGTATAGATATTATATAATATATATTACATATTTTTTAAGATTTTATTTATTTATTTTTAGAGAGGGAAGGGAGGGGGAAAGAGAGAGAGAGAGAAACATCAATGTGCGGTTGCTGGGGTCCCTGGCCTGCAACCCAGGCATGTGCCCTGACTGGGAATCGAACCTGCGATGCTTTGGTTCACAGCCCGCGAATCAATCCACTGAGCCACCCCAGCCAGGGCTTTTTTTTTTTTAATATATATTACATATTTTACATTAGATAAATTTTCATTTTATATTTTATATATGTATACATATTTATAGGCATACACATACCTCACACATAGACAAACCTCAGCAACTAATTAGGAAACGAGATAAATTGTGGCTCAAGGAATCACCTATTTTAAAATCACTGTATGGGACAGAACTTAGTGATGAACTCAGAGGGGTGGTTAAAACTTAGGCTTATCTAGAATTTTCAAAAAAAAATACTTTTGTAGAGAAGGGACATGACAAAGGAAAAGGACTTTGAGCTTCTAGGGACAGCAAACTCTGGGAAGGATGTATATGGGGAAACTAATGCAAGGTAAGGGCTAACTAGTGAGAGTTGTTTGTGTGGTCTCTTTCTCAGTACCACCTGTCTCCAGTGATAAGATTCTTATCCTTTTCGAGCTGGGGAAGTGGGGTTGGGAGATACCTTCACAAAATAAAGTTATGTTCTGCTTTTAGGCAGAGCAAAGAGTTCACACTGTCTGTTTTTTCTCAGTTGCCTTCAGCTCAAAATAATTTTTATGCCATAGGATTATATTTTGGTGATGACATACTCTGAACCTTTTCAATATTATTCATATGTAGAAAAATATACATGTTTTATTATGGATTTTTACAAACTGAACGTTCTCATGTAACTAGAACCCAGATGAAGAATTGGAACATAACCAGCACTCCAGAAACAACCTCATGCCATTTTCTAGTCACTCTCCCCTAAAGGTAACCATTCCCATGACTAAGATCCTAGAATAATTCTGCCTATTTGGGGGCTTTATGTAATAAAACATACAATACATATTCTTTTATATCTGGCTTGATGCATCATTGAAAATCACCTATTAATAAAAGTAAAAACGGTCTTCATTTATTGTTGTAACAAGAGTAGATTCTTGAAAATTTGTTGGTAGTAACTTGGAAGGATTATTGGTAATGCAAAGAATACTGGACTAAGATCTGAAGTCCTGGGTTCTATACTAGGTAGGGATCTGGGGAACATCCCTTAACTTGGGAAAGTTTCCTCATTTGCCAAGTGGGGATAACTGTGTATGTGTGCGGCATTTGTATTTATAGGTTATGGGGATATATTAACTAACTTATCTAAAGAATATTTCTTGAGCACCCACTGTGTTCTAGGTACTCTTCTAGGTGCTGTTATGTAATTGTACACAGGGTATACAAAAATTTATGCCCTTGAAAAGCTTACATTTTAAGATACAAAGGTATGTAAAAGTACATTGAAAGTTAAAAAAAACAATCAAATATGTGAAGACAGAGTCTTTGTTATTATAATCATACAAACCAATCATTAATGTCCAAATCATATCTATTTACTTTTGTAATGCATTATTTTATTTTACCCAAAAATGTCTGATATTTATAGAATTGAAATGGGTTTTTACACTAATATCTTCCAGGGGAAATCAGGTGTTATTTGGGGGGTGTTGTCTCAGAGGCTTACTGATTAGCATGGGAAGGCATTAAAGATTCTCCATGGAAATTCCACCAAATTGCCAAGCAACATATCAATAATCAAAGGCTACTGGCATTCTACCTTGTCACTAATTAAAAAATTTAACTGAGAGATACTATCAAATGTATTATTAGAAGGTTTCAATGTATAATTGAATAAGAAAAAATCATTAAAAGTATGAATTAGTTGCTAATACTTGAAATGTTTTCCAGGGTCTCTTTGATGTTATTTTCAACAAAGGAAATAATGCATATTCCAAAGTCATGAAATAAGACATCTTTCTCTTTCTCTTGACAATAGTTTTGTCACTGGAATGGTAGGTAGTAATTTTTTCTTTGCCCATATGTCATTATATTCACATATAATATATTTTTGCATAAGATATATTGATAAGATTATCAAATTGTATTTTATCGTGGCTTTTACTTTCATTTTGTTCTGTTTTGTCTAATTTTTGAGATTCTAATGTATAAATGGTCCTGCATATTCACAATTCGAATCTAGGCAAAAACAAAACAAAACAAAACAAATCGGTAGTCCATTCCTTTGATAACATTCAGAATTTGAATGAGCCTCCCAAAAGAGATAAACTGACTTTTCAAAAAACCCTTTAGGGATCCTATTATTAGAAAAAAAAACATAATTTCACCTAATTGTGTTTTGTATTATGCTTATGCTTAAAATGTAGTTTTTAATATAGAAAGGTGGTTTTTCAAAATCCATGCATACCATGTATTTTGAAAGTGAGACAGCATAGGGTAACTGTCATACACTGTCCTAAGTGCTAAATGTGTTATAACATTTAGTTTTTATATCTACCCTATGAGAGAATCCATTATTATCCTTATTTAACAGAAATTTAACTGAGGTATAGAAGGATTAAATGAGTTGCCCAAAGTCACATAGCTAGTAAATGTGAAAGTAGGCACATTCGAACATAGGCAATGTGATTCCAGCTCTCATGTGACAACTTCCTTGTGTAATGTTATATGATATTATATGATGATTTTTAACTCGTGGCATGTTATCTAAGGGAAAATAATAATTATTGAAAAAACATGTAATTTTTATGACTGAAATTTAGGCTAAGTGATTAATTAGTCAAACTTCCTCCATCGGGTCTTTTCTCTGCTCCAAATTTAGCAAGGTACCCTATGCAGTACACTACTTTAGAGCACATTCTGCTCAGTACCTGTCCTGGTCATAGTGCTGAATAAATAGGAATGTAGTGGATATGAAATCTACTCAATTAAATTGAGTTTAACAAATGTCCCACTGCTTTATTTTTCTAAAATCAAGTTAACTCTGTCTCCAAGCCCCTATTTCACTAAGTTGGTGGAAGAGTCCATCTTAGTTGTTATGAGATTTGCCTTTCTACACACAAGATTTCACCTGATATAGGGTCTCGAAATATCTGGTTACAGCCCTCTTAGCTTCAGTCCATACTGGTCACTAGTAGTATACTTGTTAAACATAAGATGGTTTCTTAAAGGTGAATAACTCTTTCTTTTTTACCATACTTACACAAGAGAACTTTGCTGAGATTCATAGCCTTAGTGTCATATGGGTCAGTCATTCAAGGGATACCCAAGAGTTCTTTTTCAGGCCCAAATGCTTCCCTAGGGCACTGAGGGAAGGTGAGGTAAGACCTCAAACAGTACCCTAAACCAGAAATGTTTCCCTATAGCACAACTTCCTCGATTTGTTTAGTTTTTTGAAAGCAAAATCTAGTAATACATGACTCTTATTTTTAGTTTTTGGTCCCAAATAGCCTTGTTTTAGGAAGACACAAATGAAACATAAAAAAATAAATAATGATAAAATGCATACTAATAACTTATTAAATTATCCTACCACTGGAGTTATTTTTATTGTTACCCAGTACTCTACCATGAGTTCTGAAAAATCAAGAGCAGAAGAGAGTTCCTGGGGAAAGACACTGGAAATTATGCTGAGGAATCAATTGAATTATACAAACATGAGATTATATGGATAGTTCAAGGGTTCTATAGAGTGTAATAGACCTTACTTGCATGTAATGTCAAAACATTTTAAATTTATTTCCTATTGCTAATTCAAATGGTTCCCCCTGCTTTTCTTTAAGGCTAGTGGTGAAGCCACCACTGAGTTGCGGGTGCTTTACCAGTCTAACCACTGTGCACTTCTTGAATCCTCACTGGTTCCTGGGCACACAGTTAGTTTTGACTGTTATGGCAAAATAGCTGCTGAATTATCAACAAGCTACACAGACCTTTCAAAAGAATTTGTGATTTTTGTCAAGGTAAAATAGAGGAAATCATTAAATTTTGGTTGCTAAATACCTACTTTCTTTTGCTCTGTTGAGCTAAGCTGTCAAATTGAGTCATAATGGAGTAATCAGATCTCTTCCCACTAGGTGGCATTGATGTCTATTGCCTTATTATTTATCTATACTGAAAGGCAATAGGGATCATAATAATGGCAGGAATGAAAATGATGGGAGTAACAGCCTATATCCAACTGAAGTGAGAGGTTAAAACTATGGATGTGGGGATTCTTAATAAAAAATCAGAAAATTTTGCATTTGGGACTCAAACAAATATATATTTTTAATTTTTCTAACAATTAGAATATTTGTAGCCTTTTAGTGTGGTATATATGTGATGATTTTATAGTACTTATGCTTCTTTCATTATAGTAGGTATTTGTAAACTTATTGTAAATATAACATTATCATATAATATAATATCTATCTTTTTTTATTGCTTCACTTTTAGTCTCAAGCAGATATTTGGTTGAAGTATTTTTTTATTGTTCAATTATAGTTGTCCCCATTTTTCCACTATTACTCTCTGCTGTCCTACCTACCCCCTCCTTACACATTCAATCCCCCCCATTACCCTCCCCTCCCCCCTTATCTTTGTCCAGGGGTCCTTTATAAAAGTTCCTTGACTTGACCCTTCCCCTTCTTTCCCCATTATCCCCTCCCCTGTCTCCTTTGGTTACTGTCAGTGTGTTCTTTATTTCCATTTGTCTGGTTCTCTTTGCTCATTAGTTTGTTTTAATATAATGTCTATCATTTATGAGACTGTTTATATTGTGCCAGGCACTTTACTGAGAACTTCACCACATACAAGACTAAATTTAATCATCATAAAAATACTGAAAAATATTGTTATACTGAAAAATGTGAAGAAAGAATTTTCAGAGAAATTAAGAATTCATAGCTAGTCAATGAAGATTCATGAATCAAATCAAAGTCAATTTGTCTTCAAAACTCTTTATACTTATAAATACTTATCACATTATTTTTTCTGAAACAACATAATTTTAATGGTTTCATAATATTTAAACATAAGGAATATATATATACATATTGAGTTGGCTAAAAAGTTCATTTGTTTTTCTCCCATAAGATAGCTCTATTAGCGCTTAGTTGTCTTTAACTTCACTTGAAACACTTTTATTAGATTATATTGTAACAGCTGTCATATTAGTGTGCATTTAAAATAACATCAAAATTGGTGAATTTTTGTGTAGCCATTTTAATATTGGAGATGGAAGAAAATAAGGGACATTTTTAGCATACTCTTTATTATTTCAAGAAACGTAAAAGTACAATTGAAGCACACATACACAAAACACAATTTGTGAAGTGTATGGAGAAGCTGTCTTGACTGACTAAATGTGTCAAAAGTGGTTTGTGAAATTTTGTGCTGGAGATTTCTCACTGGACAATGTTCTGTGATCAGGTAGACCAAGTAAAGTTGATAGCGATTGAATTGAGATACTAACTGAGAACAATCAACGTTATATCATGGGGGAGACAGCTAACACACTCAAAATATCCAAATCAATAAAATTATTCATGAAAATAAAAAATGTATCTTCTATTTTATGGAAGAAACCATATGGACTTTTTGGCCAAATATATATTTGTTTATCATTGTACATTAATTTAATCTTAGCCTCTTCATTTTACCATCTTTATATATGTTACTGCAACATATACTTTGACAAGTCTTTGGCCATATATTTTATTATTTTCTTAGCTTAGATAATTTAAAATTGAATATAAGGATCAGAATATGAAATCTTTACGAATCTAGAAAAATACTGCCAAATTTTCTTCCAGACTATACTAACTTTTAATCCTGGGAAATTTCAGTCAACTTGTGAAGTTAGAGGGAATAGTTCACATACCGCTCTCACTGCTGACACAAACTTTAGAGTTTAGGGGTCTTTGAGACCACTAGAGCAACTCAGAACTCACTGAAATCTGTTTTACACATGGTTAAGGTTTATTACAGAGAAAGATATAGGTTAAAATCAGCAAAAGGAATACATACATAGGGCAAAGTCTAGGAAAAGTACCAAGTGTTGTCCTCTTCCCACGGATTCAAGACTGTGTTACTTTTTTTTAGAACTAATATGTGACAGTATGCATGAAGTATTGCAAGTCAGGGGAACAAGATCCCCTGAAATTTGGTGCTCAGAGTTTTTACTAGGGTTTTACCCAGCAGGGCAGAACCTGACTGCACATCAGGAGGTGAGGGTGGGCAAGCCAGCAGAGCTTCGAAGATTCACTGGCATTACTGCCTGAGCTTCACCTCCTGTCCCTACCACTCCTGGTCTGCGGAAAAATTGTTTTCCATGAAACCAGTCTCTGGTGTTGAAAAGGTTGGGGACTCTAATGTAGGGGGTGCATGTGGCTGATCTCAGTCTTCAGCCTCTGAGAAGGTCAACAGACACCTTGTGAGCCAAAGTCCTTACCCCAAATCATATTTTTTACTATATGATTGGTCCAAGGCTCTCACACAAACAAAAACACCCCTATCAGGCATTACATTAAGGGTTTAGAGATTAACTCTCTGAAGGACAGGGCAAAAGCCAGACCTCTCTGTGTATAGTTAAATTCTTTATTGCCTAACTAACTCCCTTTGGCAGTCATTGACTCCATTGTCAAATATGGTCCTTAAAAAACAAACACCTGACAATTTTCTAGAGGAATAAACATATAACTTTAGCTTTATTTTTAATTACTAGTATGGATTACCTTTCTTTATGTTTATCCACCATTTGGATTTTGTCTTTTGTGACTTGTATATTTATGGATTTTATTAATTTCTCTACATTTTTAGTGTATTTTTAATTAAATTTCAAGAAATTTTTACATCTTCCTTTTAAGCTGTTCATTGCATAAGATTTACTTAATATACCTTATATTAAGGTATATAATATACCTTATATAATTAATATACCTTAATTTACTTAAATATACCTTAGTTGTATTTGATATCTCCTTTCTTTAATTTATTTATTCCTACATGCATACATTTAACTAATGTCCATATAGTGAATTTTATAATTCAGGTAGTCTAGTAGCAAAATATTCTGCTTTGTATTAGTATTAAAACTATCTTTTAATAGTGATTGTAAATTTCTTAAGAGAAATGTTTTCATTTTGTATCCTTTTTAATCTCTCTTGCATCTGATGCTGACCTTTACACTCTCAGTAAATAATGATTGATATAAATTAGGAGTCTACCAGATAACCTTTAGTTTTGTTCTGTTTTGCATTCAGTAAAACCATTTATTTTTTTGTTTTGCTCATTTAATATGATCAAGCTTTTGGTAAGATCCTGATCACTGGAACTTCTGTAAGAGAATGGACTCTATTGCCATATTTCTCTAGCAAAACATGAGCTTGTTATTTATTGCCTTTCTGTTCTGTTTGTTACTCCAAAGTGTGCGTTCCTCAACAGTGCTGTACTTATACTTGCTACGAGCCGTTGCCAGGCCCTGTGTCTCCAGTCGAATGGGAGCTGCACTGGAGTGGGAAACTAGTCTGAAAAATCCTACTGGAAAGTGCATAAAATCAGTGCTGGGATTTGCATGTTTGAAAGTGTGAAAAATGCACAGATGTATCTGAGGATTAAGGATGGCCAGTGTGATGGAACAGTAAGCATCTGCTCTTATTTTTCTCAGTACATGTTTAAGACATTTGCCAATAATAGATATGAGAATAGCACTTAGATATTTTCTTTTTTTAGTTTTAATCTGTGAGCATTCTAGAAATTGGATGTAATACATGGTGATTTCCTTTGACTGGTGTTTTTAATGAGTGAGGAGGGCAGCTGAATGCTTGGTATGATTCAAGAGGAATCATGACCCTTTAGACACTGTTTCTGAAACATTATGCATATACAAGTCACCTGGGAATAGTGTTAGAAAGTAGATTCTTACTCAGACTGCAGTGGGGCCTGTGTGCTGCATTTCTAATAATCAACCAGCTGTCAATGAGTTGGTCTGCAAGCAATGCTTTGAGAATCAAGGCACTAGAAAGTCTCAGCTCAACAATATTTCCTTACCGCTTCTTTAGGTCTCTGAATTTCCACCATTGGAAACCCTGCACTTTGAAGACAGTAATTTTAAATTCTAAACATTAGGGGTTCTTCTCTAACATCTTGAAACTTAGGAGAAGATGTGGGAGGCAACTAACATAACATCTTTTTTATGTTCATAATTTTCCTATGGTTGAGCAGCATATAAGACTATACATTTAGCTTACGTATTAGTGGTATTAGTACTCTGTTCATCTGTTCTTGTTTGAAAAACAGTTTAGTTTAAACTGTATCTTTTGGATAAGTTCAGAGGTGCTCCCACTCTTCTTTCCCTTACCAATATGACTCTGGCTATTTGGGAGAATTTACATGAACTTCTGAGGGTAGCAAGAAGAAAGGGTTAGATAGTCCTGGTTCCCTGTGTCCTCGCAGACTGGTGAGTCTGCACTAATGTTCACAGTGCAGAACAGAAAAGCAAATTACACATACATTTAATTAGCACCCTTGATTGACTCACCAGAGTATTGTACAGTGGGCTATATCCCATTTCACTAAAGAGGAAGTCATGCTTAAGAAACTGTCAGAGTTATGGTCTTTAAAATGGTAAGTGGACTAATTGAATTTTTTTTTAAAAAGTAACATTATCATGGCCAGGCTAGCTGCGAGTATGATTTCATAATGCTCAGTCATCCTAGAGAAGAAACATGAGGAAGTAGCTTCTCCTTCATATCACCAATGTCCAGAAAGTGTATTATAATCCTTTCTCTTTGGGACTCACAGGAGTGTTCAGAACCACAAGACATATAGTGTATTACTTAAGACATGTTTTGGGGTATGTGTGTTTCAAAGTTGTTAGGGAGAGTTTGTAGGGGCACAGATAAGTGTTACTCCAAAGTGAGAATGGACCAACATTGGAAAATTGAAAATTTGTATCTTCCCTAAATGGCAACCAAAGGGACAGCTCAGTGTTTGCTCACCTTCTATTTAGCTGCCTCATATTCAAGTTGCATGATGGTTTTCATGGTTCTTCCATTTCTCCCTCACCTGTGTGTGGGTCCTGTCTGTCTTTTCCATTTCTCTGTCGGTGTGATGTTTATCTTGTCCCTCCAAGTGACTGTATTTTCTGCAAGTATATAGCAGAATCTTGAATCTTTCTGCCCTCCGCTAAACACTCATGCTTTTTTCTTTTTCTTCTTCTTCCTGTTGGTAGCACAGATGACTCAGCTCTATCTGATTAGGCTGGAAAAAAAGGAAAGTCTTTGGCATTCAACTATAAGATCTTGATGAGCATAGGATAGTTTGAAACTTACATGTTATTACATAGAGTGTTATGCTGCTAGAGGAAACCATCCATGTGCTCATTCTTCAGATAAGGAAGCTAAATATAATTCTGATTAGGTAAGTTACCGCAAGCCCCCCAGGCAGTGTTCAAAGCTCTCAGTGCAGGTCATTATACATCCTGACCCCTGCAGTGGATTTGTGGTAACAGAATGGAGAAACTGGGTTGACCACAATGAGGAGACTAGGGTCAGGATACACAAGGCTGAGATGATGCAAAATGCAAACAAAAAGTTTTATTCTTCAGCAATTCTCCTACAACCACTCTCGTTGACAGCTTGTCAGGTGAATCATTGGGTCTGAATCATGTCCTCTCAGCCAGTGCTGGGCTTCGCATCAACACCAGGAACCGCCCCCCACCCCCTGCCTTCCTTTCTCTTTCCTGATGGACACCTCAGGATGAAAAGCTAGGTTCAGGACTCCCTGTGCACTTTGGAACTGAGGCAGGCCATCATGTACTGGAATTTCAAACCCAAGTTTCACTTCTTGAAGATACTCAATAATTTGAAAAAGGGAAAGACAACTGTTCTGTTTACTTTTTGATAGAGAATCCAATGAGATCTGATGAAGGTGAAGGAGCATACACTGATTACATGAAATTTGATATTTAGAATATTTAAATAAGGAATTTGGACCATTTCAGAGCACAATGCAGAGATACTGTAGGCCTTTTTGAAATAAGCATGCCACATCATCATTGCAAGTAATTTATCCAGGTGGCTGAGGCTATTCCTCTATGGCATTATAAGGAAATACATGCATGATGTGGTAATGGAGAAAATAAAATGGAATAAACATTGCTAAGAAACTCACTTAAAACAGAGTCAGGAGGCCATTGAAAAAGTGGAGCCCATGCAGGTCTTGTGACTCAGTTCTCAGAGCTGCTTTTAAGTTGCTAACCTGTTGCTAAACTCAGCTCAAGACTGAACCATAAACATCCTGAAACAACTGCTCCACGGAAACAATGGTTTTACTTTGTCCTTGAAGTTGTCGCTTCCTCTGTTTGCATGTTGGAACTAACCAATCCCAGTTAACGTAGCCAGAATCCTTCATTTGCATAGAGGACCTAAAGGGTGGCCACATTTGTAGATTTTACCTTTATAAAATCCTCTTTTTTTACTCTCTTTGGAGCACAACTTATGTTAGTAACTGAATCTGTGACTCTAGATTATAATAATTTTAGCTCAGATAAATGCTTTTTGTTCTTTATCCCAGCCTAAACCTCTTCAGTTAACAGAAGTAGGCACTGAAAAGAAAAGAGATGGGTAAAGGGTGAAGGTTGTCTAAAGGGTAAACTTCAAATAACTTGTTCACATAAGTCAAAATTCTGCATTTAATTACCAGTTGGTTCAGTACACTGCAATTTCACCAATGCAGCTTTGGGAAAGAGCGAAGAGTGAAGGAGACTTAGGGTTCTAACATGGGGATGAGGCATGGGCTGGCAGTACTATCAGGATACAGTTTGTTTTGCTGGGATTCAGTCCCCAGCCAACAACCCCAACAAATGGGCTGTGACCTCCAGAGTCTTACCCATTTGGAGCAGCCAGAGTAACAGAGAGGAACTTGGGGACTTGGATTGCAGCTATTTACCATCTAAAATAGTAGTATTTCAGTAATTTAAAAGTGGGTATGGCTCTATGAATGCATACCCAGTCTAATATCAACTCCACCATGTAGAGTGAGATATGTGTAATCTTTGAGAGCTGCAAGATAATCTTATTTACTATTTTTTTTAACATCAGTGAAAATCTATTTAAAATAAGGTCTTCCTGGTTAATGATATACAAGTCAGTTACTTTTGTCCATGTGACTTCTAAAATTGGGGGCTCAAACATTCTGAAGTAGTCTCTAGCTTTCCTGTGTTTCTGTTAAAAAATTTCAAGCTTGTTCTTAGAAATTTATTGCACTGGATTATTACTGCTAAAAAACTTGAAATTTTAAAAAGCCTTTCCATGAATCCAGAGGCTCCTACATACTCTTTAAATCATAGGAAAAAGTGCTAGTATACTGGGAAAAGGAGAATTTCCTGATAATGTAACAATATCAGCAAGGAAAGCAAAGAGAGGAGATGGACTACTATTTTTGACTGTCTGTTGTGAGGCAAAAGCTAGACTAGTTTTCTGATATTTGTAATTACATTCTTTTTTATATACATATACATTTATATATGTGTATATTAAACATATTTAAACACACATATGTGTATGTAGTGTTCTCTATATATTGAGCATGCAAAGTCAAATTAATCTTGATGTTCCTGTGTCGTAGTCTGTCTTTCAAGGCTCCATTCCAGACTACTCTCAAGATGGAACTAAATAGAAAAGATGTAGCCCTGCCTCTAATAGTGTAATAAATTTACTTAAGTTTTTATAATTATAATACTTGTACCATAAAACAAGAGCTCTGTTGACAAAATACAGCAATCAACTAAGAAATATACTTGTTTTAAAGGCAACATTTATCATGCCCTGACCGGTGTGGCTCAGTGGATTGAGTGTCAGTTTGCAAACCAAAGGGTTGCCTGTTTGATTCCCAGTCAGGGCACATGCCTGGATTGTGAACCAGGTCCCTGGTTGGGGTGTGTAAGAGACCACCATGCATTGATGTTTTTCTCCTTCTCTTTCTCCCTCCCTATCCCTTTCTCTAAAAATAAATAAATAAACATTTTTAAAAGGCAACCTTTATCAAATATTTACTACATTTATAGTACTTTAACTCTTCATTTTAATAAAGTATACACCATATTCAGCTCTGCTTTCTTTCACAGTTTTTGGTCACTTCACTTGTAAAATAATGTATACACCTGGGTATGCTTTCATTAATTGAACTTTATTTTCTGTAAAGGTACTGATTTTCTATTAAAAAAATATTTTCTTGTTATTCTGTTACAGTTGTCCCAATTTTTCCCCATTCACCCTCTTCTGCCAGCCCATCCCTGACTCTCACAGTCAATCCCCACACTGTTGTTCATGTCCATGGGTCATTAATACATGTTTTTTGTCTAGTCCCTTCCCCCTCTTTCCACTATTATACCCCACCTCCCACACCTCTGGTTGCTGTCAGTCTGTTTTATGTTTCTGTGCCTCTGGTTCTATTTTGCTCACTAGTTTATTTTTGTTCATTAGGTTCCTCTTATAGGTAAGACAGAGTATTTGTTTTTCATCAATGGGCTCATTGCGCTTAGCATAATATTCTCCAGTTCCATCCATGCTGTTGCAAAAGGTAGGAGTTCTTTTCTATTTCTCCTGCATAGTATTCTATTGTGTAAATGTACCACAGTATTTGTTTGGATCCACTCATTTACTGATGGGCACTGATGGGCACTTAGGCTGTTTCCAGCACTTGGCAATTGTAAATAGTGCTGCTAAGAACATAGGGGTGCATAAGTTCTTTTGAATTGGTGATTCGGGATTCTTAGGATATATTCCTGGCAGTAGAATTGCTGGGTCAAAAGCCAGTTCCATTTTTAATTTTTTGAGAAAATTCCATACTGTTTTTCACAGTGCCTGCACCAGTCTGCATTCCTACCAACATTGCACTAGGGTTCCCTTTTCTATGTGCCAAAGCCTGCATTTGTTGTTTGTATATTTATTAATGATGGCCATTCTGACCAGTGTGAGGTGATAGCTCATTATGGTTTTAATTTACATCATTCTGATGGCTAGTGATGTTGAGCATCTTTTCATATGTCTATGTCCTCATTGGAGAAGTGTCTATTCAGGTTCTTTGCTCTTTTTTAAATCGGTTGGTCTGTCTTTCTGGTACTGAGTCGTATATGTTCTTCGTATATTTTGGAGATCAAACCTTTGTCTCATACATCATTGGCAAATGTGTTTCCTCATATGGTCAGTTCCCTTTTCATTTTGATGTTGATCTCTTTAGCTGTGCAGAAGCCTTTTAATTTGGTGTAGTCCCATTTGTTTATTTATTCCTTTATATCCCTTGTCCTAGAAGATATATCGGCAAAAATATTGATGCATGGGATATCTGAGATTTTGCTGCTTATGTTTCCCTCTATGACTTTTATATTGTCATGAATTACATTTAACTCTTTTATCCATTTTGAGTTTATTCTGGTGTACAGTGTAAGTTGGTGGTCTAGTTTCATTTTTTGCATGTACCAGTCTAGTTCTCCCAACAGCATTTATTGAAGAGGCTATTTTTACTCCATTGTATGTGCCTGCCCCCTTTGTTGAATATTAATTGACCATAGATACATGGGTTTATTTCTGGACTATTTATTTTGTTCCATTGATCTATGAGTCTGTTCTTATGTCAGTACCAGACTGTTTTGATTACAGTGGCATTATATTATAGTTTGATGTCAAGCATTGTGATCCCTCCTACTTTATTCTTCTTTCTCAAGACTGCTGAGGCTATTCAGGGTCTTCTTAGGTTCCACATAAATTTTTGAAATGTTTTTTCTAGATCCATGAAATCTGCTGTTGGTTTCTAATAGAAATTGTGTTCAATCTATAGATTGCTTTGAATCTTAATGATGTTAATTCTTAGAATCCATAAACATGGTATATGCTTCCATTTATTTGTATCTTTCTTAATTTCCTTCTTCATGGTTCTATAGTTTTTTGAGTACACATCTTTTATGTCCTTGGTTAAGCTTATTCCTAGATACTTTATTTTTTTTGTTGCCACAGTAAATGGGATTATTTTCCTAGTTTCTCTTTCTGATATTTTATTGTTGGTGTACAAAATTCCTTTGATTTCTGAATATACTTTGTATTCAGAAATTTGTATTCAAATTTACTTACTAGGTATAGTAGTGTTTTTGGAGGAGACTATAGGGTTTTCTATGTACACTACTATGTTGTCTGCAAATAATGACAGTTTTACTTCCTCCTTTATAATTTGGATGCATTTTATTTATTTTTCTTTTCTGATCACTGTGGCTATAACTTCCAGTACTATGTTGAATAAGAGTGGTAAAAGCAAACACTCTTGTCTTATTCCTCATCTTAAGGGTAAAGCTTTTAGTTTTTGCCCTTTGAGTATGATGTTGACCATAGTTTTGTTGTAATATGGCCTTTATGATGTTGAGTTATGCTCCCTCTATTTGCACTTTGCTGAGTGATTTTATCAAAAATGAGTGTCTGATTTTTATCAAATTCTTTTTCATCATCCATTAATAAGATCATGTGATTTGTGTCCTTCATTTTGTTTATGTGGTGTATTATGTTTATTGATTTGCAAATATTGTTCCATCCTTGCATCCCTGGGATGTATACCACTTGATCATGGTATATGATCTTTTTAATGTATTTCTGGTCCAGGTTTCCAATATTTTGTTGAGGATTTTGACATCTATGTTCATCAGAGATATTGGCCTGTAGTTTTCTTTCTTTGTTGTTCTTTACCTTGTTTTGGAATTAGGATAATACTGGACTTGTAAAAAGAGTTTGGGAGTCTTCCCTCTTCTTGAACTTCTTGGAATAGCCTGAGAAGGATTGGAGTTAGTTCTTCTTAAACTATTTGATAAAATTCACCTGTGGAGACATCCTGTGCAGGGCTTTTGAGTACCAGGAGATTTGTGATGATTACTTGTTGAGAGCCACCCTGCCCAGTCTTAGGAAGCTGTGACCCCCTGTGACTTAGGCTGAGTGAGAAACCTCCGGATCAGGAGCCACTAAGGAGACAAAACTTATTCCCCTGGCATGAACGCTACCTGTTTGTTCTGTCCCTGGCCTTTAATGCTAGATCAGTTTCCAATGACAGGTAACAATTCTCTAGGATAGAGAATGGACCTAAGACAGGGGCTGATCTCGAAAAGGCCTCTGTGAAATAAGTCACACGAGACTGTGGAAATAATTGAAGGGGCTGTGGAAAGGAAGGGGTGATCGGCATCTACCCCTGTCACCTTTTAGCCTGAGTCTTTGTACTCAGATATGAGAAATCCAAGTCTCCTTGCTGCCAGAGTCTCCAGCGCTTAACAAAGGGGCCAGCTTGGACTGGAGACGGTGGACCCCCGGGGTAATCAGGCCTGAGACAAAGAATATGCAAGTTCCTGTGAGATCTGTTTGCTGGAGGATGTTATTAACTTGGAATTTGAAGGCACAGTCAGGAAACCTTTAAAACCTGTAGTCTTTTCATATGATAGAACTCCAATCTCTGCCCAGAATCACAACAGAAACTCTGTTAACATCCTTGTAAGATATGTGTCCCCTTTGATCCCTTCTGCCAGACTGTGAATCCACAAACTGTGTCGACTTTCTTAATAAAAACCCACAGAGACAAAGGATGAGGCTTTTCCCCCTTAGGAGGGTAGCCTGGAGTGGCCCAAAGAATTGGGGAGTGAGCACTCCGTCTCTGACTTCCACTCAGAAAACTGTTTCTGTGCATGATTATTTCTATAGTGGGTTTTAAGCGTGTTCCTAGCCAGCCAAAGGGAAAAGGTTGGATTAAACGCGCTTCAGTCAGACAGCTGGGACTAAAGCGAGGTTTAAAAATCGCTATAGTTAGTCAGACAGCCGGGTGATCAAATCGAGGTAGAAAAATCGCTACAATTACTTCAATGTCACTAATTATTATTGGTCTATTCAAGCTTTCTGCCTCTTTTTGATTCAACTTGGGAAGACTATATATTTCTATAAATTTGTCCATTTTGTCCAATTTCTTGAGTATAGATATTCATAGTAATTTCTTACATACCTTGGAATTTCTGTGGTATTAGTTGTAATTTCTCTTCTTTCATATATGATTTTATTTATTTTGCTCCCCTCTTTTTTCTTGATAAATCTGGTTAAATGCTTGTTGACTTTGTTTACCTTTTCAGAGAATCAGCTGCTGAATTTATTGATCCTTTGAATTGTTCTTTTAGTCTCTATGTCATTTGATTAGTCTGCTGTGATCTTGATTATTTTCTTCCTTCTGTTTACTCTGGGCTTTGTTTGTTTTTGTTCCTCTAATTCTTTTAGATGTAGGGTTAGGTAATTTATTAGAAATGTTTCTATTTTTTTTAGGTAGACTTGTATCTCTATGAACTTCCCTCTCAGGACTGCCTTTGCTGTGTCCCATAAGTTTTGGGTTATTGTTTGTTCATTTTCATCTATTTTCAGATGGTTTTTGATTTCTTCCTTCATCTCATTATGAACTCAATCATTATTTAATAATATGTTATTCAGTCTCCATGTATTTGAGTGTTTTTGAGTTTTTTCTTGAGGTTGATTTCTAGTTTCAAGCCATTATGATCCAAAACGGTGCTTGATGCTAATTCAGTTTTATTGTATTTGTTGAGGCTTGTTTTGTAGTGTAGCTTTTAAAATGTTTGATATGTGTTTAAAAAAATGTATATTTTGCTTCTTTGAGGTGAAAGATTCTGTATAAGTCATTTAAATCCATTTGATTCTAGAGTGTCATTCAATGCCACTATATGCTTGTTGATTTTTTGTTCGGAAGCTCTATCCATTGTTGACAGTGGAGTGTTAAATCCCCTAAATGACCATGTTGCTGTTGATATCTTTCTTGAGGTCTTCCAATGTTTTCCTTATTTTTTGTGGTGCTCCTGTGTTGGGTGCATATATGTTTACAAAGATTACATCCTCTCTTGAACTACTCCCTTAAGTATTATGTAGTAACCTTATTTGTTCCATATTATAACATTGTTTTTGAAGTCTATTTTGTCTGGTATAAGTATTGCTACCTGTGGTTTTTGTTCATGTCAGTTTGCTTGGAATATTTTTTTCAGCTCTTCACTTTCAGCCTATATAGTCCTTTTGTTTTGAGTTGGGTCTCTTGTAGGCAGCTATATGCAGGTTGTGTTTTCTTCTCCATTCAGCTACTCAGTGTCTTTTGATTGGATCATTTAATCCATTTCCATTTAATGTTAATACTGATAGGTATTTATTCATTGCATTTTTCCCCTTTGTACCTGTGTTTCTCACTCTCTCATTCTTTTCCTTCATCTTTAAAGCAGTCCTTTTAGCATATTTTGTAATGCTGATTTGGTGGAGATTTGGTACTCTTTTAGCCTCTTTTGTCTGGGAAGCTCCTTATTTTGCTTCCATTTTAACTGAGAGGCTTGCTGGGTAGAGTAGTCATGATGGCAGACCTTTGGTTTTCATTACTTGGAATATTTCTTGTCATTCCCTTCTGGCTTGGAGTGTTTCTGTTGACAACTCAGCGGATAGTCTTATTGGGGCTCCCTTGTATGTTACTTCCTGTTTCTTCCTGCTGCTTTTAAGATTCTCTCTTTGTGTTTAAATTTTGCCATTTTAATTATGATGTGCCCTGGGGTGAGGCTTTTGGGGTTCATCTTGATGAGGAGCCTCTGTGCTTCCTGACTTGCATGACTTTTTCTTTTATCAAGTTAAGGAAATTTTCTGTCATTACTTTTTAAACAGGTTTTCTGTCTCTTGATCCTCTTCTTCTCCTTATGGTATCTCTATGATGTGAATATTATTATGTTTCATGTTGTCCTGCAGCTTCCTTAAACTTTGTTCTTTTTGAGTCTTTTTTCATTTGTTGCTCTGTCTGGGTTTTTATTTTTTTCTACCTTGTCTTTCATCTTGCTGATTTGATCCTCTGCTTCATCTACCCTGCTTTTAATTCCTTCTAATGTATGCTTCATTTCAGATATTGTATTCTTCTTTTCTGCCTGGCTCATATTCATGGTTTCTATGCCCTTTTTCATGCTGATGTAGTTACCAGTAAGTTCTTGTAGCTTCCCCAGAGTTCCTTGTCATTCTTACTAAATGCCTTGAGCATCCTTATAATCATTATTTTGAATTCTATGTCTGATAGATTTCTTGCCTCAATTTCATTTAGCACCCTTTCCTTTCCTTTTCTTTCCTTTCCTTTCCTTTCCTTTTGGGGGTTGTTTCTTTGTCTCTCCACTTTAGATAACTCTTCTTGTTTATTTCTGCATAAGATTGACCTGCTTTGGCATCCTGTCTTTGTGGGGTGAATTTATGTGGTAGGAGACCTATGGGAATCAGTGGTGCAGTCTTCTTGATCTCTTGAGCTGGATATTCTTGGGATGTCCTTTATGATGTTTATGTAGGCTCTCTCATTGTAATTGGGTTTTGATTGTTGTTGGGTCATTCTTTGGTGAGTTCTTCCCTCCAGCTGGCTGACTGAGTTTTGCCCACCATGTCTTGTATGCAGTTGTACAGGTGCTGCCAGAACAAAACAATACAAACCTGGAAACCAAACCCACACCTGCAAAAATAATCCTCACCCACAACCAAACTATCAACAACAAAAAAGCCAATATTAATAAAGGTGGAAAGAGACTAAGACTATTGTAAGAAAGGAGAAACAAATATGAGGTGACTAACATAAAAAAAAAATTATATTGAGAGGGTAGAGGGAGGAGGGATAATAAGAGTAGGGAATAGAAACAAGGCAAAGAAAGAAAGAAATGAACATTTACATTGTAAATAAAAACAGAAGGAAGAAGGCAAAATGAAGTAAGAAAAGGGAAGAGTATAATATGAGGTTTAAGAAAAAATTTTTTAAATATTAAATAAATTGGAAAAAAAATTAAAAATACATCCACCCAGAAATACCAATGACAAATGAACAAAGATTAATGCGGATGGAAAGGAAATAAAAAAAAGAAACAAAGAATAAAAAGCTTATGAGATACCTAAAAGAAAAATTTTATTTTGAGAGGTTAGAGGGAGAAGAAATAATAAGAGTGAGGAATGGGAACCAGGCTAAGAGAGGAAAAAAGTAAAATTTAAAATGTAAAAAGAAAGGGAAGAAGGAAGGCAAAATAAATAGGAGTGGAGAACAGTAAAATTTGAAATTTGAAATACAAAAATAATGAGCATCTAGGAATAAAATGAAGAAATGCAACAAGTACCTCCATATCAACAACCAATGAGCAAAGATTAATAAAGGTGGAGAGAGAATAAGGATATAAAAATGGGGACAGGAGTGTGAAATAACTAATAGAAAGAAAAATTGTTTTGAGACAGTGAAAAGAGAGAGGAGAAACAGTGATAATGTGGAATAGAAACAAGTTGGACAAAGAGAAAAAATAAAATTTAAAAGAAAATTGAAGGGGAAGGAAAAAGGCAAAATGGAGTAAGAGAAGGGAGGCGTAAAAAATGAGATATGAAATAAACTGAAATTTGCCCTGGCTGAGGTAGCTCAGTGGATTGAGCGCGGGCTGTGAACCATTCATCGCAGGTTCGATTCCCAGTCAGGGCACATGCCTAGGTTGCAGGCCATGTCCCCCAGCAACCGCACATTGATGTTTCTATCTCTCTCTTTTTCTCCCTCCCTTCCCTCTCTAAAAATAAATAAATAAAATCTTTAAAAAAAAGAAATAAACTGAAATTAAAAAGTAGTGAAATAATAGGAACAGTTTTAAAATAAAATAAAAATGTTAAAAAGCTATGCAAGAGAAAAAATAGTTGCATAATAAAGAAGACTGTGGTGGAATTCATCTTAGAAGAGTCTGGTGTTTGCCATTGTCTTCTCTTTCTGGATCCTCCCCTGGTAATGTCAGATGGTGTCCTAGTCTAGCCCTAGGCAGCCTGTTTGAGACTGCAAGTGATCCACAGTTTGAGCCTGTCTCCTTCAGACTGGGCAGTTCCCACTGTTCCACCCAGCACAAGGGCATTCCATCAGCATAAGGCCCAGGAGTGGTTTACCTAATGTTCGAGAGCACAGCCAGTACCACCTTCAAATGCCTCCAGAGGAGACTTCTGGTGGGATCAGGGGGGTGCTATCCTTGGATCACCCCTGGTGGGTGCTGTTCAGTCTTCAGCGAAGATGGTGGGAGTGTTTTCCCTCCCTCTTACCACACATCTTTGTCCCACACTATGTCCAATAATGTATGGTTTCTGGTGTATTAGCTGTCTGTTTCCTGTCAGGGGGCAATCTGTGCAAAAGAAGCAGCTCTTTCCTGCTTGCCACTGACAGCAGCTCTAATAGCTGAGGCTGAGCAGGGGCCTGAACACCCCTCGTTATGCCAGTCACTAATGTCTCTCCTCTCCTGGTTTCAGTGAATCAGGGCCGGAGGATCCAGTGTAATTTGTAGTGTCTGATAGAAGTTTGAAAAAGGTCCTTTCAGAGCTTCGCCTTCTTTCCCCTGCTAATATGCACCAAGCCAGGGGCTCCTGATCTGTAGAGCCTGCAATCCTGCAGGTGGGGGTTGGGCACACCTGCCTATGAAGGGATCTGCCTGGCTGCTACAAATCTCAGGCGTTCAGTTCTTAGCTGTGCAGACCCCAGCCTGCTGCACTTGTAGTAGACTCAGGCCTGAGCTCTCAACAGCTGTGCTGGGTCAGGTCCTACAGTCCCTTTAGCGTGACACTTTCTGGTCTCACTTGCAGCTGGACTCAATGGGACTGAACTTCACTTTCACTCTGGTTTCTATGTTGCAAGGAAGAGCTGCTGCATTTGTGCACATGCAAGCACAGGATCCTTGCTGAATCTCGAGTCTCGCCTCAGCTCCTCTTTTGAAAGAGTCTCCAGCACAATTTACAATAGCTAAGTGCTGGAAGCAACCTAAGTGCCCATCAGTAAATGAATGGATCAAAAAACTATGGTACATTTACATAATGGAATTCTATGCAGCAGAAAGAAAGAAGGAGTTCCTACCCTTTGCAACAGCATGGATGGAACTGGAAAGCATTATGTTAAGCAAAATAAGCCAGGCAGTGAAAGATAAATACCATATGATTTAACCTTTAACAGGAACCTAAACAAAAAAACAAAGAAACAAGCAAAATATAGTCAAAGACACTGCATTAGAGGACAGGCAGAAAGTGACCAGAGGAGAGAGAAGAGGGAATTTCAGGGGAAAAGGGGAAGGGTTTAGGGAACAAAGTTAAAAGACACATGGATAAAAACTAGGGGGAGGTGGTAATGGAAGGGAAGTTGGGAGGGGGGTGGGTGGACTTGATTGGGAGTAAAGGGGAGAGAACTGTACTTGAACAATCATTAAAATTTAAAAAAAAAGAAAGAAAGAAAGAGTATCTATGTGGCCTGCTCACTGCAGCTCTGAGCCTTGGACCAGTTTTCCATGTGCTCCATCTCCCCAGATAGCACAAAGTCTCTCTGGGTCAGGGGTGGCCACGTCCTGCCACTGCCTCCCACAGTTCTAGATAGAGTTTCTCTCTGGAATTCTCCCAGATGGCACTGCAGCTATGGATGTTCTGCTCACTGTGTGTGTGTAGCCTAAGTCTCCCAGACTTTGTCTTTCCAAGTGTCTCCCAATTAAGGTTGGCAGTTTCCCTGTGTGGGATCAGCATCCTGCTTCAAAAGGGGAGGGAGCCATAAAGCTGCATTTTCTTACTTATCTCTTCTCTGCTGCAGGCACCTTGCACAGGGCATTTCCCCCTCAACTTATAAAATCTCTTACTGGATACTGCAAAGCATCCACTGTACTCACTGGCTCCAAAAATTCATATCAGCTGAGGTTCTATTGATTGTCCAGGTCACTTATCAGAAGATGAGCCAAAAATCCATTCTCAGGGCACAAGTCAGGGGGCTCAGCTTCCTCCTATTCGGCCACCATCTTTGCAATTACATTCTTTATATTATAACTCATTTAGTGATGTGGTTGTCTGACTAAAATTCTCTATCTGAAATTTGGGTTGTGGATCTTTTAGTTAAAATACATATGCTTTCATGGTCTTAAGAAATTTTATCGACATATAACAGGCATTTTATTTTTCACTTTCACTGTATCTGACAGTAAAACACTAGGCTAGAGTGACTTTACTCTTGAAAACACAACAGAACAATTATCTTAACAGCTCTCACTTGCACATGGTTGGAAGCTATAGTAATTCTTGCTTATAATCTCCAAAGGGATTTAAGATACATTCAACATTTAATGTAAGGTATGACCAAGCCATTACCATTCCTTAAATACCTAACAGTGCCTTAGTCCAGCTAACTGCTCAACAAACATTCTATTGTATAAATTAAATTGAATAAAAGCATTAATGTTTCCAGGGTGTCTGCCATTGTATATTTGGAAACATTTCTTATAGGCAAACATACTTGTGTTCAAATGAAATGATGCTGATTTTATAACAAATGTTTCTATTTCTGTTATCATTAAATTATTATGCTGTAGAAGTAAATCACTTTAATAGATTTTGATGTAGTAGAGATTCAAGTGAGCAACAAACAGCATGCAATTTGCTAGGAACAATCCTAAGGTTGTTAATTTATAGAATAAAAACAAGCCTCAAAATAACATGTGTAGAACTTGTCCCTAAACATGAGTACAAAGGAAGAAAAGGAGTAGGAGTTGTAGGAAAAACAAGTTAAGCATGATCAGTGTACCAAAGACACATGCATACACAGACATGGCTCACACTAGCAGGATTTTTGTTCATGGGCAAGAGTTTAGTTTGTAGAAAGGAGGAAATATTCTCATCACAGATTTATCTAATTTTGCTTCTTCACTCAAAATATATTTCTACACATGCAAATAACTTAAAGATAATTTATATTTTTAGAAAGTTGTATATGAAGCATACAGGTAGGCTAGATACACACAATGCTAGAGCAGTGGGTTGAAAAGTACAAAATTTAGTGAAAGTGAGGCAGGATAGTAAATTTGGGAAATTCCTTGGCAAGTGGAATGGAGGAACTGAGATAGATAGTTGCTTCAAATTAGTCTCATCCAGCACTCTGACTCACCTTCCTCCTTTTTCCTTGCAGGACCACTTACTTAAGGATTAAGCCCTCATGACAATGAGGTTCTGATCAGTAACACATAATGGTAGGAACAGAGCCCCCAGTCTGTTGATGGGAGACACCATTTTTGGTCAAACTTGAGATAACATCTAGGCCTCGGTTATGTTCCAGCTCAGGCCCAGAAAAATAGCAAAAGTAGATGAAGTGACATTATGACTGACAGGGTCAGATTCGATGACAAATTACCCCCCACTGTAGGGTAGACAGATCAACAGAGATCCAACCCTGAAAGGACACACTCAGAAAGCAGATGGATATTCTCTAGAGATGCTCCCCTAAAATTCTTACCTTTAGAAAACAAATAAAACCCCTTAACTCAAAGGACCTAGGGAAGCTCTGTCTAGAGCATGCCTGCGCCTTTCCTCCCTTCTATTCTTAGACATATATCTTTGCTTTATCCCTGCTAAGTACTCAGGGACCTTCTTAATGCATCTGGTAGCTATTGTTTCAGGGACCTTCTTAATGCATCTGGTAGCTATTGCTTCCTGAATCCATGCAGCCCACCTGGCTCACTTTTTCTGAATCTGTAACTTTATTTCTACAAGGCCAAAGCAGCTCTTTGAACCACCCACTCAATTCTTTCTTTCCAGTGAACTTTTTCTTTGCTTGATAAATAAACTTTCTTTTTCACTAGTGTTCTTGGCCCTGCATTCTGTCTTAGGTGAACTCAAGAACCAAAGTTTATCATCACTGTCAACAAAAGACGTTTAAATTAAAAATGATAAATCAAATTTTTAGTGAGCCTATGCCTCAGGACTGTGAACTTAACAAGGGCTTTCTTTCTGCATTGGCTAGAGTGGGCTGGGAGGTATTTCCCTTCCTCCAGGCCAGTTAAGCTTTAATATAACCCCAAACGGTTAGGCTCTGGTTGACTAGTTTTTCCTATGGGTAGTCCCTGTTAAGAACAGAGTGTTGAGGTATATTTCAGAATAGTTCCTTTCCCTCATGAGAAGATTGTTCTTTGACATTTACTGTGGAAACATGGTTATGACTCTGGAGGTAAAATTCCAAAATGTCTGGGTCCCCTTTATGACTGGGTCCCCCTGGAATTTTAACTCTTAGACTTATCCACACTGAGTTTCCAGCAATTCATCAATTACAGTTCAGATTTTGTACCAGGCACTGGTTCCCTCATTGGTTTCTGCTCCAGTAAAGTCTCTTCTCCAGTAAACTGTGACTCCCTGTATTTGTCTCTCTCTCTCTCTAGTCTTTGAGACCACAGTTACTCTGTGTTCTCACTTTTCTTACAGATCCAAAGAGAGTTGTTGATTTTTCAGTTTGTTTAGCTTTTTACTTGTTAAGATGGAGTGGTGACTTCTGAGCTTCTTACATGCAGAACTTGGAACTGGGAGTCTAAATCATGTTTTATTTAATAAAAAATGTTAAATAAACTCATTTTATTTTTATTTTTAAAGATTTTATTTATTTTTGGAGAGGGGAAAGGAGGGAAACATCAATGTGCGCTTGCTTCTCATGCCCTGCTGCGAGGAACTGGACAAGCAACCCAGGCACGTCCCCTTGACTGGGATTCAAGTCCTTGACCCTCTGGTTTGCAGGCCAGTACTCAATCCACTGAGCTACACCAGCCAGGGCAAATAAATTTAATTTAATAAAATTATGAGATAAGTTAATTTGTTTGAATTTCCTAGCAAATGGTCTTACATTTCACTGTTATTGTAGTCCATAGTATTTTCATTAGTTTTTATCTCTACAGAATGATTTGAAGAATATACAGAGGGGCTTGAGGATAGCAACAAAGACTTTCTCCCCACTTAGGAGAAAACAAGCTTTAATACAGCAATAAATTGTCAGGGGATCCATTCTGGAAAAGGCTGATGGATAGCATTAGTAATGCTCCAGTATATAGAATACTTATTACTAGAATGTGGGTACCACAGAGGAGAGATTCTTGTTTGCTTTATTTATTAAAATATTTTAAACTCAACAAGGCCTGACATTTAGTAGGTTATCAATAAATATTGAATGAATGAAAAGTTAAAATATCACTTGGTGATAGTAACTAGTAGGTAATCTTTCTGCAATAGAGCCAGGTGGAGGGAAATGGGCATCAGTGTTATTTTAGTTTGCAGAGATGTGAGTATATATCAGATATTCCAACATGGCTTTGCCAGTTGGTGTTTGTTGTTAATGTGTAGGAGAACACACAAACTACTACACAACCCTTTGTACTGAATCTACCTCTGTTTTTTAGAAGAGAAAGAAGTGTTTATTAGCATTAATGTGCTCCTTACACAACCTTCATTTTGTTCAAACAGTCCAGTTCTTGAAATCCTTGTTTTTAAAGATAAACTCTACATCATATTTTATTTCAATACACTTTTTAAGATTTTTATTGTTACTTTATTACTGTTGTGCCAATTTTTCTCCCTTTCCCATCCTCCACCCATCCTACCCACCTCACCCCTACAGTCAATCCCCACATTGTTGTTTGTGTCCATGGGTCATTCATACATGCTCTTTAACTAGTGCTTTCCTCTTCTTTCCACCATTATCCCCTTCCCCCTCCTCCCTGGTCACTGTCAGTTTGTTCCATGTTTCCATGCCTGTGGTTCTACTTTGGTCATTAGTTTATTTTGTTCATTAGATTCCTCTTATATGTGAGATCATATGGTGTTTGTCTTATACTGCCTGGCTCATTTCATTGAGCATAATGCTGTCCAGTTCCATCCACACTGTTGCAAAAGGGAGGAGTTCTTCCTTTCTTTCTGCTGTTTAAATACACCACCACATTTTGATCCACTCATTTACTGATGGGTACTTAGCCTCTTTCTAGCACTTGGCTACTGTAAACAGTGCTGCTGTGGACATAGGGGTGCATAAATTCTTTTGAATTGGTGATTCAGGATTCTTAGGGTATATTCCTAGCAGTGGAATTGCTGGGTCAAAAGGTAGTTCCATTTTTTATTTTTTGAGTAAATTTCATATGGTTTTCCTCAGCAGCTGTACCAGTCTACATTCCCACCTTTATTGCACTAGGGTTCCCTTTTCTCCACAACCTTGCCAGCACTTGTTGGTTTTAGATTTATTAATGATGACCATTCTGACTGGTGTGAGGTTATATCTCACTGTGGCTTTAATTTGCATCTCTCTGATGGCTAATGATGTTGAGCATCTTTTCATATGTCTATTGATGTGATCATCAACCAGCAGTGACTGAACAGTACATCCACCCTCTCTAGGGGAGAGCACCTTGGCCACCCTCTCTAGTGGAGGGCGTGCCATTCCCCCTTTGGAGAGGCTTTTTATTGGGTTTGTTTGCACAAGAATTCAGGTAAAGCTCATTACTCATTGCCGGGAAGTATGGATCAAATAACAAGGAACTCTGAGGGTCTATTTTGAGTCAGGGTCAAAGAGCTGTAAAACTTTGAGGAACAAACTTACTTCCTCCTTGGACCCTTCTCATTTAACTGAGAACATTCTAAACAAAGCAGGTTTCACAGGATTTTTCATATTCTTTCTTAGGCCTGATCACCTGGGGAACCCGCCCTTTCCAACACAGGGCTGCACCACCCTCTGTCATTGTTTCAGGCTTAGGTGGAGCAAGGCAACTAAGGCAGCCAAGAGATAAGGAGATTTTCTCACAGATGGAATGAGAACTCAGGTTTTGTCAAAGCCGAGGGGTGAGGGTACATCACCCCCTTTTGATGTAGCCCCCAAAGCTTTTCTTTGGGGGCCTCCCAGATGATCGTGCCTGTCTTAGGTCATTTCCCCCTTGGGGAATCTTACCTATCATTGGCTAACCTACCAAGTATTGGGGACCAGGCAGGGTGAAGTAAAAGGAGCAGAAGCAGCGCTCCTGCCAGGAAGATAAGCTTTTGTCTCCTTGGTGGCTTATGGTTCCAAGGTCGTTCCCTCAGCCTTAGCCTAGATGGGGGTTACAGCTTCTGATACCAGGCACGGCAGTTCCCAACAGTCTATGGGTCATCTGTATGTCCTTGTTGAAAAAGTGTTTATTCAAGTCCTTTGCCCATTTTTTAATTGGGTTGTTTGTCTTCCTGGTGTTGAGTTTATGAGTTCTTTGAATACTTTGGAGATCAAACCCTTGTCCAATGTTTCACTGGTAAATATGTTCTCCCATGCACTCAGTTCCCTTTTCATTTTGATATTTGTCTCTTCAGCCATGCAGAAGCTTTTTTAATTTGATGTAGTCCCTTTTGTTTATTTTTTCCTTTATTTCCCTTTCTTAGGATATATATCAGCAAAAATATTGCTACATGGGATATCTTACATTTTGCTGCCTATGTTTTCCTCTAGGACTTTTACAATGTCACAACTTACATTTAACTCTTTTATCCATTCTGAATTTATTCTGGTGTATGGTATAAGCTGGTGGTCTAGTTTCATTTTTTGCTTGTACCAGTTCAGTCCAGTTTTCCCAACAATATTTATTGAAGAGGCTATTTTTACTCCATTGTATGCTTATGACCCCTTGGTCAAATATTAATTGACCAAAGAGACATGGATTTTTTTATGAGCTCTCTATTCTCTTCCATTGATCTATGAGGCTGTTCTTAGGCCAGTACAAGACTGTTTTGATTACAGCAGCCTCTGTTTTTAACTTCCCATATCCATCTTATTAATCTGTTTGTATTTGGGTTAGTGATAAGGCAGAGATTTTTAAATAAAAGAAGGAAAGGAAACAAAAGAAACACCAAAGGCTTATTGTTTTTGAAATGTAGTTGTGTTAAATTTTATTTTCATTTTTTCACTAATAGTACTTAAACAAGGGTTAAAGATGATATGATTTCTCAGGTTCTTGCAGTCTGTCTGATAAAACAAATATGCACACATCAGTGATCTAGAGAACAATAGAAAATTAGTAATTCAATTCAACTTATAGTTTGCTTAGGCGAGGGCTCAGGAGAGGCAGATTGACTTGAGTAGAGTAGGTGTGTTACAGGGTGCAGCCAAGAGGGGGGGACCCCAAATGGACATTTGAAATGGGGCCCAGAACTCAAGGTGTCCAGAGACTCTAGGATGTTTTTTTTTACCTCTTCCCCCCACCACAGGTGTGAGTTGGGGGAAGGGGCTCATAGAGCAAGAATGTGCAGGGCAGCTTTGCAGCTAATCCATGGCATGGTTATTTAACAT
>PVIA01009468.1:0-60923 GCA_004024845.1 Tonatia bakeri | reverse complement strand
GGCTCTCACGCCCCCAAACAGGGAGACCTGGCCGGCAACCCAGGCCTGTGCCCTGACCGGGAATCCCACTGAGCCAGGCCGGTCAGGGCTAGCAGGTGTTTTACGAACTTGGGGTAATACCTCCCCTGAGGCTTGACGCTCCTCCACCACCATAGCTAATCTGCGATTTGACAGAGTCCTTATATTTTTAAGTTCAAAGGAAGACACATAGCTTATACCAAGAGAAATCTTATTCAACTTTTAACCATCACCAATGGGCATTAATAAAAAGAATTTTCTTAATGTGCTAAGGAATGGCAATTACTATTTGGCCACCTCATTTGGACAATCTCTCTTCTTGGCCTTCATTGTATCACTGAGTCCTCATCTTCCCTGTTTTAGGAGTTCCTGTTTCTCCTTCTCCCCTACTCTTTCCGTCTCCAACTTCAAAACTCAAATTCGGTTTCCATCTAAGCTACTCACTTGGTAACCTTTGGCAAGTAATTAACTTCTCTGAGCCACGGCTTCTTATCTATAAGAAACTAATGATACACTACAACACAATACAAGATTGATGTGAGAAGCCACGAGATGAAGTCCCGGAGAGCAGCCTGGCACGAGGGCCGGTGGTACTGGGCCTGCTTAATAGATGTCTGTCTCTTTCCTCGGTCACAATAGACATCACTGTCCTTGCTAGTTAAAAAAGAAATCAGCAGTGTTGCCCATTGTTTTAAGAGGTAGTGCAGTCGTACAGCAGAGAAATTGAAGTGTAGTAAAACCAGCAGATCAGGAAACAACCGCCATGGAAAAGATATCTTATGACAGTCCCCAAGAGGAGCGGGGACCCTGCACCACGGTGGGGGGAGGAGCATGAGGAAGCCAGGGGTCGGTCAGCAGGTGGGGGTGGGGTGGGGCGTGACTGTGGATGAGAGCCTTGATGGTGATTTCTGCAGGAAGGAGCAGGCCAGGCAGGGTCTGCGGGGTTAGGATTGGCGAGTTTGATTAATGTCAGCATGTTCAGGGGCATGGAGGGGGGTTGTCCTTGCTTGTCTGGTCCCTGCCTGGGGTGAGTAGGGCAGGTAAACAGTTACAGAGTGTGAACCTCCATAAAGCGGGTGGCTGGGGGGTGAGCCCTGGATTGGCTGTTTGGATTTGAAAGCGTCTCTTGGAAACGCCCTCACCCTCTCTTGGAAATTGGCTAAGTCCAGAAGGACAGTCCCACCACACTCAGCAGGGCCCTAGATGTCAAAGCCTCAGAAATACAGAAAGTAAAAGACATCGTCAGCACACCCATGTTTAGAAATTATGATAGTTTGTATAAAATAATTTGGACTTCTGACTTCTCAGTGGGAAGGTGACAAGAACTTGTAAAGCGAAGCCTGCACCTGGGCGTGGCCATAGCAGGTGGGAGCTGAATTGCTGTCTCCTAAGTGGGGACCAGGGGGCTCTAAGTTGCTGCAGTCCCCACCGCTCCCTGCTGCCTCAACCTGCTTTACTTCTTTACATGTCTGGCTCCTGTAAGCATTTGAGTCTGATGCCCTTCCCTCCAGAACGTGGATTCGAAGTCACCCGGGGGAACAAAAGTCGCATGAGGGGCTGAGCCCCTGCACAGGTCTCTTGCCCTCGTAGAATTTCGTGGTTCTGCTTGTGGAGGCCCAGGGGACTGTCCTCAGGGCCCGAGTGCTCTCAAGGGACAGCATGCAACATAAATACCTGTGCTGGGATCTGTCTCAAAAAAGAATGGTTTGTAGAAAAGGGGGTCCCCGTGGACTCTCTGAAGGGAGTGGCGAAGAACAAGAACATGTCCGTGTGTGTCTGCTGTTGTAACAGAGTGGCAACTTGGCCAGCAGCCTCTTCATGGCGGTCCGCTTGACTGACCACTTAAGCTATTACTGGGCATGAGCACTTCGGCATTCTGGTTTATGAACCGATCTGATGCGATTTGGCGGGGGTAAATCTGGTTGCCTTCGGATAATTTGATAAAATTCTTCGACCTGCAAAGTCAGAGCTCAAACCTGGCTTTCCCTTTCTTTCCTGTCCTATCCTGAGTTTCTGGAGTTGCCAGTGTTAGGGCACGGTGATAGCTTCCAGAGTGGGGACCTGGGAGGTAGGGGGAGAGAGAACGGACAAAGATGCCACCTAGGTTTCAGGCTTGCAGGCCAGCAGGCCAGCACGCCACGCACTGAACTGGGGAATGCGGAAGGAGGCCGGGTTAGGGAGGGGCCCACGAGTGTGCTGCATTCCGAGCACAGCCCAGCACTGGGCCTCTCTTTCATCATCAAATGTTTATTGCTCAGTGAAGCCATAGCCAGGGCTGGTTACATAATCTCTGGGGCCCAGGGCTAAATGAAAATGCGGGGCCCCTGTTCAAAAATGCTTAAGAATTTCAAGATGATGACTGCAGAGCCTTAAACCAAGCCTGGCACCCTGCTGAGGCCCAGGGCCCTGGGAAACCACACACGTGTCACATGGGGAAGCCAGCCCTGGCCCTGGCTCCGGGAAGACCAACAAGAAGAAGAGGATGAAGTCTTGTTCTCACAGAACTCATCGACGGTGGGGGTCAGAGAAATGTAAGCAGATAGTTATAAAAGCTATCCTTATCTCCAAGAGATACGTGGTCAAATATTTGCAGGTGATACGGTATCTCAGCCCTGCTTTAAAATAGTTGTAGGGGGAGGTGGAAGCGGGTGGAGGGTATATTTAAAACACCATTACCAATATCAACTATAATAAAAACAAAAAGAGAAAATATAGTTGAAAATGCTTTGGAATTACAAAGTACTCTGAAAAGCGAGCCTTTATTATCCTCGCCTTTCTTGTCCGCAAGAAGCAATCTCAGCTAAGCTGTATAGTTATCAATTTTATCACTAAATGCCACCTCCTCAAGTGCTTCACTTACACCATTTGCCACTGAATTAGTAATGATTCAGCTTGGCTGTGAGAGACAGAAAACCCGCAATGCTAGTTGTTTAACAAGATGGACAAATTGAAGATGTAAGCAATCTGCTTCAAGACATCTTCAGGGGTCCTAGCTGGTGTGGCTCAGTGGATTGAGTGCCAGCCTGAGAACCAAAGGGTTGCCAGTTTGATTCCCAGTCAGGGCACGTGCCTGGGTTGTGGGTCAGGTCCCCAGTAGGGGGCCTGCGAGAGGCAACCATACATCGGTGTTTCTGAAAGATGACAAAAACAGATATTGCAGAAAATTAGGAGTCTGTATCTTACAATGTGCTCCTTCAATTCTCTGGACTTTAACAGTTACATGAATCAGTAAGATATTCTTGGGTCCTGGCTGGGTAGCTCATTTGATTAGAGCATCATTCCAACATGCCAAGGTTGTGGGTTCGAGCCCCACTTAGCACACATAAAAGAATCAACCAATGAATGCATGAATAAGTGAACAAGTTGATCTTTCCCTCTCCCTCTCTCTCCTTTCTCTCTCTCTCTCAAAGTGAATAAGTAAAAATCAAAATAAAATAATATACTCTTGAATAATCCAAGAGTATAGCAGGAAATACTTGGAAGGGAGCAGTTTCATATTAAGATGACTGACTTGAACACCATGATTCACAGTCACGGGCTCCGAGGGAGCTGAAACAGAAGAACCTGTGCACATAAGTACAGAAGCAGTACGACGGCCCCACACAAGGGAGTTTCGGAAGGCACTGATTCCGTTCCGTAGGAAGCCTCCTAGATCAATTCCTCCCTGCCTCAAGTCGGGGTGCCAGTGTTTCAAAGTTTGTGCCTGCTGAATTTTAACGCATAGAGGGGACTGAGTCACCGCAGGGGCAACACCACTGGAAGAAGATTTTTATTACTCACGTTTCCTGAGGGCAGAGGGCTCGTCGTGCCTCGCAGGGCCATGAGGGAAGCGCCAGGTTTGGGTCTGATGGAAGACGTGGGGACAGCTGAGGCCAGAGCCATCCCTGTGTGTCTGCAGAAAAGGCAAGACAGGACAGGGCCAGCTGCTCAGGACAGGCTAGACTGAACCGTTTCCGCAGGCTCTGGGCTGGAGGGCTGCCTGGAACCTGGCCCTGGGATGACTGAGGACAGGTGACGTATTGACCCTGTGTGGGCAAGTTGGATAAGGACGTCACTGGGGCCACAGGTTTGAGATTGGTGGGTTTCTGTGGGTTAGGAGACCAGACAGGGCACAGCGGGGATATCTCGGCTGCACTGTGTCCAGGCCTCAGCTGGCGGACGTGAAAACCTGTGGGCCGAGCCACCTGCTGGCTGGTCCACTCCCATGTCTGAGAGTTCACTTCCATGGTGCCAGCCGTGGGCTGGGGACTAAAGGGTATTGGCTGGAATACCCGCCCACGGTCTCTGCATGGAGCCTGGGCTTTTGCACAAAATCGTGGTTGGGCTGTGAGGGCAAGGAGACAGATAGAAATAGGTGGAGACAGAGACAGAGATGGAGGTAGACACGGAAATACAGAGGGTTAGAGCCGGGAGAGAGAGCCCCAGCTGGGTCGTCAGATGACTAGATCACCGTCGCCGAGGTTGCAGATTCAATCCCTGGTCCGGGCACATGCGAGAAGCAGCCAACGAGTGCATATATGAGTGGAACAACAAAACCAGTGTTTCTCTCTCTCTCTCTCTCTGAAATCAATAAATTAAAAAAAAAAATTTTTTTTAAAGAGAGAGAGAGCCAGGTGGATGCTGTAACTTTTTACTACCTAGCCCCAGGCGTCACATGGCGTCACACCTGTTGTGCTCCAGAGGTCAAACCAGCTAGGGGTGGGGGACCCTTCATGTCCTCTCGGGGAAGGAGCTCCAAACCTGTGGTAGGAAGGAGCTCCAAACCTGTGGTAGGAAGGGCATGTGGCGTGGCAGAAATATGTAGGTGTGGCTGCCTTTGGAAGACACAAGCTGCCACAGATGGAAGCCCACCAACACCTATCGGGTACATCTACGAGGACTGAATGCCTGGTTTCAAAAAAGTGACCTTCCAGCTGCTGACAAACAGCGTGGAATCACAGGACTCTTGCTTAATGGCACCTAATCTAGTTCCGTGTTTCTTAGCTGTTGTTCGCACATCCACAGTGGCGCCCAGAGGCAGCCTGCACAGGTCGAGGAGCTGTCCCGACAGTGAAGATGTATTTGCATCCCCCGCATCTCCCACCTGCGCTCACAGCTAAGATGCATCCTGTGCTGACTCCACCCGCTGTGGACCCCCCACCTCCAGGCCCCCAGTGTGCGCGTGGGGCAGGGCTGGGCTCCGGCCGCCGCACGGGCTTAGTCTCAGTCCCCTGCTCAGCTCCTCACCGGTCGTGTGTCCTTGACAAGTTAGCCAGTCTCTCCAAATCTGTGTTTCCTCCTAGAACGGGGTGACTGGAAACTATCCAAAAGCTTTGATTAAAGCTAAAGGATGACCCTGTGTCCTCCTGAAGTCACGTGGGAGCGTTGTCCAGTCCAAGGCTCGCCCACCCAAAGTTTATTCGGTCCCTCTAAGATACACTTTTGTTTGTCTTTCTGTTTACTAAGGACGCAGGTCCAGACCCTCTGAGGTTACAGGTTAACCTGCAGTTTCCAACACTAGCAAAGACCACTCCCAAGACTCTAGGCTTCCCGCTCCATGGGACATGAACGAGTTTGTCTGTAACTTAGAAAACGTGCTTAGGATGCCTTTCCTGAGACTGCACAGGCCTCTGTCCACAGGATTCTCATCTGGGCCGGCTTTACCATGCCCCTGGTCCCTTGTGAATGAGGAACACACATCACTGACACCTGTGCATTATACTTTTGTCTGACGGAGCCAGGTTTTTAACTCCTTGAACTTCATACTTCGACGGCCCCAAGTCCTATGCACCATGAAACAAATAGGTAAGTAGTGTGCTGACAATTCTCTGGAGGAAGGGAGCAGAAGAGGTCCAGGAAGACTGGACCGAAAAGACTTTAGAAAGATGTTTGTGATCTCGAGAGATGTGGAGAGTTACAGAACTGCGAAGGGATAGGGGGGCGGGGGTGCTCCGTGCGGAAGAGGGGCCGAAGTGGGGAAGTCAACTGAACAGACCAGACAACCACGGTCTGGGCAGGGTAATACACCACATTTCGGAGCTAAATACCGATAACCTCACCACGTGACCACTCGTACGTTACTCAGATGAAGACCAGGGGTTGTTATGTATTGAAATTGTGTGTGTTTTTGTTAGTTTGCTTTCGCCACACAGAGGAAGTAGAAATCTGGCGACTCCCTGCACCAGCAGCACGGGCGGCTTCTGCGAGGGAGAGCTGAGAAAGGAAATGAAACAGTGCTCTCGGTCTCCACCTCCTCAACGCCCCCCCGCCCCCACCGCCGGCCTCTGCAGCATCAGCCTGGGCAGAGCGCCCGGGTCAGTGCAGGGGGTTTGGAGTACCAGCTAGACTTAGGACATACATAAAAAGAAGTAATTTTCTGCCTTCGAAATCTTTCTCTAGAGCTCACGAGTTTTTCACTCTGCAGATTAAAGAACGATCAAGTGCAACACTCGAAGCCAGCCAAGGCAATCCTGATGCGGAGAGTCATGGAAATGGGAGCCCTGTGTGGAAATGAAGTCTTTAATTTCATCTCTCCTTTTCTTCTCATCGCCTCTGCTGCTGGCATCTCTCCCTTCGGCCAGTGCCTTTTCTCTTTCTTTAAGTTGTGGTCAACTCTACATAACATGAAATCAACTGTTTGACCCCTGGTTAAGCGCACAGCTCAGTGGCATGAAGTACATTCACATGGTGGTACGACCATCACCTCCGCCCATCGTGCAAAACTGAAGCTATGCAGCGGTGAAACAACAATGCGTCATCTGCCCCTCCTCCCAGCCCCTGGCAACCACCATTCTGCTTTCTGTCTCTGTGAACTTGACTGCTTTAGGTACTGTATGTCAGGAGAAGTATACAGTATGTGTCCCTTTCTATCTGGCTTATTTCACTTACTGTGATATCCTCAAGTTTCATCCACATTGTAGCATGTGTCAGAATTTCCTTCTAGTCTAAGGCTGAGCAATATTCTGTTGCATGTATATGCCACATTTTGTTAACCATCCATCCGGCGATGGACACTTGAGTTGCTTCTATGTTTAGTCTCTTGTGAATAATGCTGCTATGGACATGGTGTGCCAATACCAGCACCCTGCTTTTTAAATGCCTACTTAAAAGAAGTGATAGGCATTGTCCAAGAAACTGAAATGTGTTTGATACCCTCTCTGTCTCACAAGGGACTTCTGCAAACTTCTTGTCCCGTCCTAATCCTAATCAGACTTCTACCCATGTTCATGAAGAGAGAAGTCGGAGGCTGTGGTAGCAACTCAACGCAGCACTGCTGTTTCCCCAGATCAAATGTTCGTGGTTATCAATTGCTAGGTGCTTGGGAGTAGCCTCTGCAGTCCTCTTGGCCTGTTTCTCCATTTCCCGCACCCACTGTGGTAGTGGACCCGGCTGTCCCTGAGCACAGGAGGTGGGCAGGTGACGAAGCCCAACCCTTCAGGTGACTTTTCCTGGGAATTTGAAAAAAACAGCAGATGGCAAGCTCTCCAGCAGAAGCTCGTGAGGAGCCTCTGCCCCTGTGGTCCCCAGATCTGTCCTGTTTCCTGCTTTCAATTCTGTGAGTTGCCTAATGTCATCCAAACAACATCCTCTTTTTTTTGCCTTAAGTTCATGAGTTAATTTCTGTTGCTTTTTTAATCAAAGAACCTTGATTGACAAACCGTCCAAAGACTGATACTTGAATTTCTTCAAGAAACATAGGAAAACCATAAAATTCATTCAACATGAAAATGATGTGTTTTGCCCTGGCTGGTGTAGCTCAGTGGATTGAGCACGGGCTGCGAACCAAAGCATCGCAGGTTTGATTCCCAGTCAGGGCACATGCCTGGGTTGCTGGCCATGGCCCCCAGCAACCGTACATTGATGTTTCTCTCTTTCTCTTTCTCCCTCCCTTCCCTCTCTAAAAACTAAATAAAATCTTTTAAAAAAATGGTGTGTTTTATTATGGTCCATTTTTCTCAGCACATCCTGATAACTATTTTATTTTATTATTTTTGAAAGATTTTATTTATTTATTTATTTTTAAAGAGAGGAGAAGGGAAGGAGAAAGAGAGGGAGGGAAATATCAATGTGTGGTTGCCTCTCATGTGTCCCCTATTTGGGACCTGGCCTGCAACCCAGGCATGTGCCCTGACTGGGAATCAAACCAGCGATCCCTTGGTTCACAGCCTGTGCTCATTTCGCTAAGGCACATCAGCCAGGCCTGACAGCTATTGTAAAAGCGTCATAACTGAAGAAACATCTGTTCCTCTCTCTGTCTCCATGTCTCTGCTTTTCTGTCTGATTCTCTCTGTTTGTCTGTCTCACCTCCAGAAAGAAAACGGAGGATTAAAGAAGAAAGCAGAAAAGATAAATGTTACAGAGCAGAATCTTCGAAGGTATAAAGTGTGGAAACTCCTAGGAGGGAATCTGTTTTCTGCCCCTGGGAGTGCACGCCTTGGTACAAGAGTGTGTTTCCGATTAAACTCAGTGCTGACTTTACTCTCCGCAGCTTCTGGAATACCCTCATAGCACAGATTTACTTCAGTTGGAAAGTTCTCCCATCAGAGGGAGAAGGACTGTGTCTGCATTTTCCGTATTTGCTTTGTGCTTTCTTAAACGAGAGAACGGCTCCAGACTCTGAAATTCTCCAAACGCGCTGAAGACTCCTCGCGTCTGAGCTGCGCCTCCCCCTGCGAGTGCTTTCTTCCGAAGCGCCGCTTCTGGAAGCTCTTCCACAAAGCACTTTAAAATGTGGTGCTGCTCTCCTTTTTTCTGAACCACATCAAAGAGCACATATTGTTTCCTTTCTGAGAACAAAACTCTTTAATGACAAGAAAGAACAAGAGACTGAGCGGCCGGCCAGCCCTATCACGAAAGACACCGGTAACCCTGACTATGACAAAGGATCTGCTTCTGCAATCTCTTTTTGAAATTCAAGCCCAAGTACAGTAATTATGTCCTAGCATAAACTTCTTCAAAATGCAATCCCACTTTACCATTTTCAAAACTGCTTGCAAAGCCAGATGCGTACTTAACCCTCACAGGGCCATTTCGTCGTACCTACCCAATATTTAGCACGATTTTTAGCAAAATCACAACTGTGTAGCACGTGGAAAATGTTCTTGTTCTTTGACTCAGCATGTCACTTGTAGGACTTTATCCTACATATCCATACATATGCAATCTGTATTGTATATATGCAAATATGCAAAATGACAGGTGTCAAAGGGTTATTTGTTGCAGCACTTTTTGTAAAAGCAAAATATCAGAGCTGACCTGGTGCTCACAGATGCCTTTCATATTCCATTTAGCCACTGGGACAGTCTGCTGCTGTTTTCCTTCTCCTAGAATGGTGCGGAAGGATCTAGCAGACACGTTAGGAAAAAAAAGCAGGCTACAGAACAATATGGGTGTGCTGCCTCTGGACTGTGGGCGCACATTAGAATCACCTGCGGTATTAAAAAAATACCAACGGCTGCCTTCCTCCCCCAGAGAATCTGATTTAAGTTTTCTGGAAAGCTCCCCCAAGTGATTCTAATGTGCAGCCGAAGTTGAGGAGAGCTGGTAAAGGGTATGCTTCCATTTGCTTAAAGAAGAAAAAAAATATGGACTTGCCTTTATAAGTAAGGCTATCCCTAGAAGGCTGCCCAAGAAAGTAGTGTCAGCAGCTACCCTGACAGTGGGAACAGGGTATAAGCTTTACTAGTGTACCTTTCAGCCATTGGGATTTCAGGAGTATATTGACCTCCTTAACAACGTGTAAATGACATGACAGTTTAGAAATACTCTCCATAAATGCTAATGTGGAGAGAACAGGTGAAATGTACTGAGCACAATGGTCTCCCCTCTATCTTCCACACTCGAAGGCTGATGCAGTGTAAGAGAAGGATGCATAAGGAAAGACTCCATGAAAGGGAAGGGAGGCACCAGTTTTCAGGCAGGGCCATCCTTTCTGTTTAGCCTAGAAATGGAGCTGCACATTCTGACTGTGGGGGGTGGTGAGAAAGGCAACAGTTCGTACCAACTGTTGAAAATAAATATTTATGCATGAACCCATCCATGCATCCATGCATGCATGCATGCACGTATGCAACACTGCCGTAAAACATATGTTGAGCACTTAATACATGGCAGGCACAGTGCTGCTGCTCTTAAGGAGCTGTCAGGCTGGGGAGAAAAATATTTTAACCAGTAACAATATATTGATGAGGGCTACCATACAGATGGGCACAGAATACTTTGCTTCTTTAAAAAAAAAATTTTATTGCTGTTCAGTTACAGTTGTCCCCATTTTCCCCATTAATGTCCCCTCCCCTGCCCATATTCCACCTTCCACATTCAACCCTCCTTCACTGTCTTTTGCTTTCTTAAACACAAGCTTTCCTCATTTTATTGCTCTTCACTTTATTGCGCTAGAAGAAATCGAAGGTGAGACCCTCCACCAGCAAAATGATGACGGCTTACTTTACTGTGGTGGTTACTGAACCCATAGCCTCTCTGAGGGCTACCTGTACGTCAAATGCCCTGAACCTTATGGGGATTAATAGTGGAAAAACTCATGGGTAGAGAATTTCAAGCTTACTGACACTGAGTTTTCCTACCTGCGACAGGTATAAAAAGGGGGTTGGTAACTGTGGGAAGGGACACGCCAAAAATAGACAAGGGAAATGGGTGTTACTTCTCCCTGAAAATATTTCCTTAATTCATCAATTACTTTTACACACTGACAGGATCTCTGTATTCATAAATATGAATTGGATTAAGTTTATTACTGGTTCCAATATGATTTTTCTTTTCTCTTTTTTCCCCCTCAAATTCAGGTGCCTAATTTATAATGCAGTCTCAATAATTCGCTTCCATTTCTCAAACAGTTACTGTCTCCCTGTTCAAGGTGCTGTGCTAGGCACTGGGATAAGGAACTAAAGAGCTCTGGCTGGTGTGGCTCAGCGGATTGTGCACGGGCCTGCGAACCAAAGGGTTGCCGGTTCGATTCCCAGTCAGGGCACAAGTCTGGGTTGCAGGCCAGGTCCCTGGTAGGGGGCACGTGGGAGGCAACTACACACTGATGTTTCTCTCTCTCTCACTTCCACTCTCTCTAAAAATAAATAAATAAAATCTTTAACACCCCACCGCCCCCCACTAAATAAGACATTGTTTTGTAGCAGGGAAGAGAGTCAGGCACTTAACCAGAGTTCAGCATGCTGAGCATGACGCCCCAAGTGCCTGTTCTGCCCAGAGCTAACTCCCGAGCTAGCAGCCAGTCCCCAACCCAAAGGTTGTCCAAGGTAGGAGCAGCCACACTGGATGTCCTGAGGGGGGTGTGATTGATTTAGGGTAGGGACAGAGTTCAAGGTAGAGGTTAGTGCGGGATCAACCAAGGTGAATTTGAATTTGGGCTTGAGCAATGTGTGATCATAAATGCAAGGCACAAAGAAAGAAACCCTTGTGAAGGGCCTGGAGGTAGGCTGGCCAGCACATGCCTGTGACTGTCACGTAAGGGTTTGGGAGCAGGAGGCTGGGGGTGAGGTAAGCTGGAATAATATGGGGTCAGGTTATGAAGTCGGTCTGGGCTTATTCCACGGCCATAAGGAGTTGTCAATGCCTTGCAGGCCTGGGACTGACATGACAGGCATGTTTTTGAAAGTCAAGTCTGGCGTTGTAACAAGAGAGGATTGTAGTTGGTAGCCATGAGGTGCTAGGAGGCAAGATTCAAGTCTGGACAAACAACTGAGCTATTGGAACAGTGTTGAAGGGCAGTGACGAGGGGCTTGCCAGTGGAAATGGAAAAGAGGTCCGAGAATGCCTGGACACGGCAGAACGGTGCCAGGGAGGGGTTCACTTCAGAATGTGGGGCTGCGGCAGCCACAGGGACCACTGAGCTAGGGAACACTGGACAAGCAAGTCTGAGGGGAGAAGGGATTATTTTGTGTTGAGTCTCAAATGTTCATGAAACACACAAGAAGAGAACAATAAGAAGTTACAGACACAGGTTCCACGCCTGCGTGGAAGACCCCCCCCACTCTGAGGAGCCTCCGTGATTCTTACATTGCGCCTAATTTGAATACGCTTGCTTCTCTGCTTTCTCAATTCACTGTAGATTTAAAAAAATAAGCCATTTAAAGGAAATGCTGACCTGTTGGATGCAAAAACTGGGGAGGGGACAGAGAAAACTGGAAAACAGACTAAAGCAGTAGACAGCCAAGCAGCCTGACTACGTGTGGTAACTTGTTGAACCGACTTGTGCTGGTGACCTCAGAGGTCTGGCTGCACTGCTTATTAGCTGACGATGCTGATCCTCAGATGTTCAGGTCGTGACTGGTTTGCTCTATAAGAAAGCAAGGGCAGCCCTGGTTGGTGTGGCTCAGTTGGCCTGGTGTTGTCCTTCAAACCAAAAGGTCACTGGTTTGATTCCCAGTCAGGGCACTTGCCTGGGTTGAGGGTTCAATCCCCTGTAGGGGCACATCAATGTTTCTCTTCCTCTGTCTCTCCCTCCCTTCTCCTCTCTCTAGAATCAATAAAAGAAAAAATAACTTAAAAAAGACAAAAGAAAAAAAGCCAGGGCATGTATAATAAATTTAAGAAAATTTTCATTAAAAATAAATTGCTTCAAGTTTTGGCACTTAAAGGGATAGAGCAAAAAAACGTTTAAAATTCATTAATTTATTGTGGTAAAATATACATAGCATGAAATTTATTTTCCTATTTCACAGGTACAGTTCACTGGCGTTAAGACATTCACGATGTTCTATAATCATCACCACTATTCCCGGAGCTTTTTCATCATCACGAACAAAAAACATCCCACCTATTAAACAATGATTTTCCATTTTCCTCTTTTTGTTAGCCCCTGGCCACCACCACTCCACCCTCTGTCTTCACGAATCACCCTACTCTAGGTGGCGCACGTAAATGGAACCACACAATGTGTGTCTTTTTGTGACTGGCTATTTTCCTTTGCACAACATCCTCCAGATTCACCCACATTGTGGAGTGCGTGGGATGCATCAGAAGCCCCCCGAATGACAAACACATGTGCACGTGGCACATCCACCATCATGGACCCTTGGGTTGCTCTGACCTTTCGGCTGCTGTGAATCATGTCGTAATGCACATGGTGTACAAGTATCTCCAAGTCTCTGCATTCCTTTTGGTGGGTATATGCCCAGAAGGGGGATTACTGGATATATGATAATTCTCTCTTTAATTTTTTGAGGAATTGCCATTTTATTTAAAATAAATCATTTTATCTTGTTCTGTATTCAATGGCTTCCATTCTGCAAGGTCATAAGCAAGTTCTATCTATTCTAGGAAGTCCTCAGTGGTTTCCTCCAAGCTACCTGCTTGTGCATTTGCACCACACTGTTTGGCTGACCACTCACTGCCTGTGTTGTCCGGACTTGCCCCTCTGTGTCCGTCATGTATCCCTGATGAGACAGTCAGTTCCCCACGTGTAGGCCGTGTCCTGCTCAGGACCGTCCTTCTGCTCCATTGCATGTGGCCCAGAGAAGAGATTATGGTAGATGCTCAGGAAAAACCGCTGACTGGCTCTTTGAAGTTCCTTTAGAAGGAAGCCCAACACCTTAAACCTTTGTATCTGACATGTTAGGGAATTTGGGGGCAGCAATGCTATCCTGGAGTAAAAGCCAGGAGAAGCTTCCCCACGTGGTGGGACATGTGCATGACAGAGGCTGAGACAAAAAGATGGGAGTGGGTGGTGGGGTGGGAGTTGGGGGTTAGGGCGGGTTGGGGGAAGGGTGGGGGTGGGGAGGGACTGAGCAAAAAGGAAAAAGAACTCATGGGCAAGGACAACAGTGTGGCGATTGCTGGGGAGGCCTTCCCCATAAGGGGACTAAATGCTAACAGAAAAAGTACAATAAAAAAAAAGATTGGGGTTGGGTTGGCATTCGCACGGAAACAAAATTAGTTTTAATCTTGGCCTTATTGCCTCCTAGTGTGTCTTTGTGACTGTGGACAAATTATTTAACTTCTTGGAGCCTTAGTTGCCCATCAGAAAAATGGGGTTGACATGCTATCACTTTCCACGCTGTGGATGAAGCTGACCTGGGTGATGTCAGGATTCATAGGTCACCTACCCTTCTCCTGCTGTCTCCCCGCCCCCGCCCCCTCTGACCCCTGCACTGAAGGAACAGACACGGGTTTCAGTCCTTCTCTTTCTTCCTGGGAGTGTGTCTGAGAGAAAAGGGCGATGTTTGTAAAATGTAGATTGTGTTGTTATTTAGAATGGTGGGGCCAAAAGATGAGGGACGACTGCCATCGGAGAAGAGTTTGTCACACAAAGCCCCCTGGAGGCAGGAGGCACACCACGCCACGGCCCGCTGGGAAACGCTGGGCGGGTCAGGAGGCAGAAAGGGCGAGGGGAAAGCCCAGATGATGGCCTTTAGTGTGGTTTTTCCATCTCCGTGGGTTTCACATCCATGAATTGAAAATATGTTTCTTAAAAAAAATCCCAGAAACTTCCAAAAAACAAAACTTGAACGTGCCACACACTGAGCACTGCATGAACCCGTACGGGTGACGATAGACGAGTCAGCCTGCTGTAGCCTAAATGCAAATGCAGGTCCCGTGCCAATACCGTGCCACTTTGTATAAGCGACTTGAGCATCGGCCGATTGGGGTAGCTGTGGGGGTTGTGGAGCCACCTGCTGTGGACACTGAGAGACCATGGTAAGCATAGTACAGCTGATGAGTGGCAGGGGAAAGGTCGGGGTTCCTAGACTCCTGGGACCCTCGGCCCAGCCCTGCCCCTAGGGCTAAGGAACCACATAATCTACCACCTCAGAATAATAGTCATCAGGAAAACAGTCTCTCTTTCCCCCAATTCTCCAAGGATTCTGACTGTCCTCGGCCCTATCAACTGTCTTCTCTGTGCTGTCTACACAGAAAGGTTTTAAACTCCTAAAGATAAACATCTCCAAGAGGTTAAGGAAATGACCTCAGTGGGAAGAAAGCAAAATCCCCACTGGAAAATTTCAGCACAGGATGGCTCCCTTTCAAAGAGCAAACTTAAGGAAAAACAGGAATACTCATAAACATCATCTTAAAACATATGTTCAAAGGAGGGTTGAGACTTAGCTGTAAAACTTCACTGAAGTCCAATCTTGAAAAAAGACTTTGAAATAATAAACCTCGTTCCAAATTAGGAACGCCTGCAAATGTAGTAATTTCTACCTTAGAGGCTTTGTGTCCAAACATGTCATTTGAGAGCCCGGCAGACAAAGGGGAACAGCCATGGAAACAAGGCCGCCATTCAGCCCGCAGCCCAGGGCATTGCATTTCCTCCCTGGGCTCAGTGACATTTTCAGCCACATTAGGCACCAGCTTCAAACCTGGTGGGATGCAAATTTAAGTGTCTCTTTTAGGGAAAACAATGAGAATGCTGTATTTCACCAAAGAAAGGAATCCTAGCACTCTTGGATGGGCAGATCGGGGGTCTTAATGACTAAATTTGACAGCAGCTTGTACTCCTAGGTGTTGAATTTTATAGACCCCTTTGGGCTGGCAAAGCTTATCCCAAAGTGAGCAATGCCCCAAATCCTCAGCTGAGCATAGGTTTTTGAACAGCACAGGAGAAAATGTTTATTTTATTTATACTCATCTTTGTATTCCTGGGGATGAATGACTGAATGATCCTATAATCATAAAGGCAGCCCAATGAGAGTGATACTAAAGAAAAATATGTTTTAGAAAAGCACAGGGACTCACTCACCAATTCATTCATTCACTCACTCGTCCATTCAGCTCTCAGATACATACTGATGGCCACCCGGTGCCAGGCTCCTGAGAGTGAATGAACGAACGAGTTAGAGAGACCTGCGGGGAGAAATAGAAATCGTGGCATCCGGGGTGGGGAGTGAGAGATTCTCAGGGGCTGCAGACGAGAGAAGAAGGGGTGGAGCCCTGGCAGAGGACAGAAGACACAACATGGGTAAAAGGGTGTCAGACCAGGGAGCAGGGAGACCCCTGGCTAGGAAAACAAAAAAAGGCTAAGAAACTAAGGACTGAGAAACGATGGAAGAACTTTTACCATCAAGCAAGGACCAGAGTCCAGGGCAGGTCTGGGCTCCAGGGAAGGAGGTCGAGGGAGAAGTGGACATCTTTCAGAGCTGAAAGACCAGGGACCATCTCTGTCCCCATTTAGGAGAGCGAGGCCGCCGAGTGTGGCTGACGGCTCGTTGGGTAAGTCCTGTGCTCGCCAGAAGTGACCGGGCGTGGGTGTTGGAGACACTCAACTCTGTCTCCCATGCACGTGAGGAGCCCAAACTGGGGTCATCATGGTGCCCACTCAGCTTTCATCATCGTCAGCCGGTCAAGAAGCCAGATCGACATTTGTTGTGCCCAGGAGGGTGGACAGAAACTGTATGGGTGGTCCTTCGACCCCAACAGTTCAGCTTTTGCATGTGATCGGAGACTTTTGTGGCAGGAAGAACCATACAATGGATCCCCTCTCCCACCAATTTCCTGTGCGAATCCCAGGGTCTGGGAAGATGATGATACCACGCCTTGGTTGTGTCACATTACATGCCAAAGAGGGAGTTTGCAGATGTCACTAAGGTTGCTAATCAGGTGATTTAGAGTTAATCAAAAGGGACATGACCTGGGTGGGCCTAATTGAATCCCACAAGCGCATAGGGACAGAGAGCTCTATGTAGTTGACAGCAAAAGGGGAAGTGGGAGAGACTGGAAGCAGAAGGTCTGACGTACCTTTGCTAGCTTGATGATGGAGGGGGTCATGTCCAAGGACCAAAGAGTAGCCTCTAGGATCTGAGAGTGACCACCAGCTGACAGCCAGCAAGGTCGTGGGGGCTCCAACTGTAACACAAACCCCAAATTTAGGTGGTCCTGGGGGCGCAAAGATGTGCAATGGAGGGATGAGTGTGCCCAGGAGAGCAATCCTCCCTCCTTTTGACATCAAAGTCAATGGACAAAGAATCTGGAAGTGAGTATTGAGTCCCGGAGAGGATATTGGGCTCAAAAGCCTCTTGTTGCTCCAAATTAATGCTTTGTCCCCACGGTGTTTACTGTAGATCCGTTCACTGACTGTGTCTGTTTTGCTGTAAAAGATTCTGCTAGTGCCCAATCATCCAAGATTCTGTTTCTTTTCAACTGTACTTAATAAAAAGACAGTATGTTAAAATAAAAGGAATGTTTAGGAACCCAGGGGAGATTAAGCTGTCAGCCAGCTGAGGCAGGCACTCTCTTGGGAACAGATTAATTCCTTTCATCTCCGCTGACTCTTCCCTAGGACCCTGTGGCTGAGCCCGTCAGTGAGGAAAACATAGCCACTGCAGGCTCCCCCTTCTCTGGAAGGGGGGAGGTGGGGGGTGGGGGCGGGGGTGGGCGGAGGAGGCCGGGCAGTGGCAGGTGCGGGGAGGGATGGGATCTGAGAACTGGTGCTTATTGAACATGGCCTGAGAGGCCCCTGGAAACATCCCTCCCCAAAAGGGTCACGTGTATCCTGCCGATGAGCATCTCCAAAGACCTTGATGAATGGAGGATAGAAATACCCCTCGGCTTTTGCCTGGTAATGTTGTTGCAGGAGCAGCTGGCTTTGCTGTGACAGGAAATTTCCTTCCCACTCAGACCGTGAGGAATAATCCAGTGGGAAACATTTGCAACTGCACGAATCACTTCCCTTAGTTCCATTCACTTGAGCATCTGCCTTAAATATTGTGGTGGTCTGCATGTTCGTGCCCCCCCAAATTCGCACGTTGAAACCCTAGTCCCCACAGCAATGGCACTGGGAGGTGCAGCATGGCAGGTGAGTAGGTTGAGGGTGGAGCCCTCGTGAATGGGATTAGTGCCCTTCTAAAGGAGGCCCCAAGGAGCTCCCTTGTGCCTTCTGCCATGTGAGGACACAGAGAACAGATGGTGTTGCTGAGGGGGCAGGCTTGCACCAGATATTGGACCAGCGGGTGACTTGATCTTGGACTCCTGGCCTCCAGAACTGTGAGAAATCAGTTTCTGTTGTTTATAAACCACCCAGTGCATGGTATTGTGCTGTAGCAGCTGGAACAGACTAATGCAAGGACCATGGAAGCTATTTTGGGGGTTGGCCATAGGTGGGACCCTGAGGGGGACGTGGTGTTGACTCAGTCATTGCGGCGTAGCTATCTGTCTCCTCGAGGGGCCATGCCTTCCCTTCAGGGCATCCTGTGGGTCCTTCTGGCTGGGATGTAGCCTCCACCCCTGCTGCGGTGACTCTCTGTTGCTGCCTGCCGGAAGTCCCCACACGACGGCCTGCCACGAATGTTCCTGACCACCTGTCTGGTTTCCTATCTGGAATTCTTCCCTACACACTGGTCGCTGCCGCCCCCAGGCTCTTTTCCACCCCCTGGATCCCCTGTGCTCTCTTTCTCTTCCCCTTCGTTACAGCACTTCTGTCTAGAAGCTTCTGGGCACCCCCTCCTCTCTCTTTTGGACAAACTCCTCCTTATTCTTCCAGTCTCCATGCAGACTGTAGCTTGCTGAAGCTTCCCACGGCTCTCTTGAACACGCAGGGACTGGTTTCTCCACGCTCCCTACAGCCCTTCGTTGGCCTGCTGTGTTGCAATTGCACATCTGCCCTCAAGGCTCTCCCTTAGAGCTGCTACTTGAGAAAGAGATCTATTGTGCTCTGTTCAGTTTCTTTTCTTACTTGTGCCACTAACATTATTATACGTCCATAAAAAATATTCGTTGACTGAGTGATGATAGATTATGGACCGTCAAGTAGGTGGCGTCGGAAAGTGTTCCAAACAATATTCACCTCATCCCTCACAGGTGTTCATTCGTGCTGGGCTTTTTCTGGGAAAGAGGAGAGATCCTGAGAAAAACGCAGAAGCCTTTAGAGTGGAACCTCCTGGAATGCGAACATACCTGGGTCGGGGAGGGGTTTACCCCTGGTAGAAGCAAAACAGTAAGACTGAAAAGTACATCAGGTCCTCTCGAGAACTAACCTGCTTTGTGCAAAGTCATTTCTTTAGAACGTTGGTGAGATGCCGCAGAAGTGAGCTGCTATCTACCTCAGTCAGTCTGGGGTAAAACTGCCTCTGTTACATGTCACCGAACGTGGCGGAACCCATCGACAACGTTAAGGCATGGTCTGACTGTCCCTGTGAGATATTCAGCTGTTAGGAAGTGTGGCTGGATGATCTATTAGGGAAGGAGAAAGTAAGTGTGTGCCCGTTTCCCGCTTGGCACTCCTGTTCAATCTTATTGATTTCAAATGCCGTCTGCTTTGGGCAAGACAAGCAGTGAGGTCCGGCTCCTGTCCCTGCGCCCGCACATGGACTGAGAAGGGGAGGCCCGTTTGCTCACAAAGTCACAGCACTTATGCTCATTAATGACCAGCAGATAATGTGACGGGGTGTCATTTTCTCTTTCTTTTTAGCTCAACAGTGGAAAGAACAGGAGATTTGGAGACAGAAGTCTCCCAAAGGCCCAGCCTGGACTCGCCCACTCTCTGCTAGTGCGACCTTACGGTCCATGCTCCTCAATGACGTCGTCCGGCTGACGAGGGTGTGACGATGTCAGCAGTCATGGCTCACGGGGCCGCGGTGGCAGCCAGAGGAGATGCCTTAGATGTTGTTGAAAGGCAATATTTAAAAAGTGGTAAAATTAGCACTTTTACACAACTATGACTCAGACACACGTGTCCAGGATTTTATATAACTCATTAATTAACGAGGGGACCGGCCAAATGTTCAAAACAGGTGCAGAGGAGAATCGTAAGAGCAGACACACACCATCAGCAATGCTGAATGGATTTACTAATCCAGGCACTGGCTTCTGCACTGGAAGTGGAAGTGGGGGCATCGATCACCCCTCAGCTGGACTACATTCATTTGCATCCCTCTGTGGATGAGAACCACAGCATTGCTATCAGTTTCTGAAACCTACGCGATTGTCAGATTGCTCTTAGAGCCGGGGACATGATGTGCAGAGGGTGGCTCCCTTTCCCCAGCTCCCAGTGCCGTGTCCGGCCTAAGCGATGTGTTCAGTGAATGCTTGTGGGAGGGCGTAGGCTTTCCACCTTAAACATCATTTTAATGTTTGTGTTTTCTTCTTCATCTCCACGGTTCTTTATTGTAGTTATTTTTTTTAATTAACCTGTGTTAAATTCTGATTTTCAAAAGGGTGACATCATGACACTCGTGAAAATATAAAACGAACGACCATCAAAGATTATATTTGGCTCCTCGGTTAATGCAGAAATCAGTAAGATGTCACACCGGTTCAAATGAGGATTAACTTAGGTTTTTATTCTCCACAGGACACCGTTCCTCTGCATTGCCAGGAACGGGAACCTGTAGCTTTCTCAGGACGGCAGAAATTTGTGTGTTCAGTTTGCTACTTAATTTTTATCCCCACCGGCTTGTCCAATAGCTTAGCCAGTCAAGAACAAGCAAGAGGCGCACCCTCTCAGACTCAAACTCCAGAAGGTCCCCTGGAAAACCCCCGGCGTTCCATGCGAGGGCTCGAGGGTTCCCTTGTACCCATTTGCAAGCCGGACAATTTTTCCTGACACCCGACAGCTGGGTACTCATGCCTGTGAGCAGTCTGCCTTGTCCTCTCATTGTCCTTGACAATGGCATCACACCTCAATCTCATCCCACCCTCTTCTCCAATGGACCAGATCCCAGCCCTTTCCCCCCGGCCTTAGCGTAAAAAGCTGTCCCGTCCTCTTCAAGGTCCTTCTCTTCCAGACCATTCTCCTTTAATTAACTTCCCTCCCTCATTTTTTCAACGGTTCCCCCCCTCCTCCATGGCCGCATGGCTTAGGGAAAGATCTTCAAATGCCTCTTGACTTAAAATTATAAACAAACAAGCAAACAAACATATGAAATTGCTCACCTCTATTTGCACAGTAATGCTGTGTAACGTCAAAACCTTAACATTTTGATGGCCTTCACCAGAGGTCAGCAAACTTTCTCCTTATAAGGGCCATGGAGTAAATATTTGTGGGCTGCATATGATTTCTGTTTCTCTTCACTTTGTCTCTTCTTTACAACTCCTAAGACATATATAAAAGCATTTCTTACATGTGGACAGTATAAAAAGAGGCTGTAGGCTTGGCTTAGACAAAAAAGCATTTGTTTTTTTGCTCCTGTCTCTGAGGCAGAATGTAATATCCACCCCTCCCCCCACTGACATTGGGTGTGGCCATGTGATTACTTGGCTGATGACATATTAGCAAATGTGGCAGAAGAAGAATATACTTGGGTATCTGCTGGTCCAACAAGGATGAAGGACAGGAAGGAGCAGACCTGGACCCAGACACCAGCTTGGAAACCCGGTGGGGAGCTGGGCCCAGGCTGGATCAGCCGAGCCTCAGCCAAGCTGGAATGTGTTGCCATGTAGATATTGGTTGCTAAGCAGGAACTTCCTAGACAGGGAATTCACTAATTGCAGTTACTTCTGTTTTGCTGGTGGAAGTCTTACTGGTGTTCCTGAAAGTGTGATCAGGGGCCACCTGCAAAGTGTGATCAATATCACCTGGGGTACTTGTAAATAGCAGTTTCCTGGGCCTGCCTGGGAGGTGTGGAGGAGGAATAAACTTTTCCCTACTTTCAAGGTTCTTCTGGCTGTTCTAATGATCACATAGGTGTGAGACAGGTTAGCAAGAGAAAATAACCAAATTTAATACATACGTGTATCTGGGAACCCCACATACATGAGAGTCAAGACCCCCCCTCCCCACTCACCTCACGTAGGAGAGGTTCAGAGACCGAAAGGGAACTTGGGGACAGAAGACAGTCCTGAGCAGGGGATGACTCACAGTGCCTGGCGGGGGCTTCAAAGGGTCACTGCAGGATGACAAGAAGAGCAGACACTTAGTAAATACAAGTTTATCCTGCCCTAAAATAGGTCAAAAGAGGTTATCTCTGATAATCTCTTATTATGAGCAAGGCCCTTTCAAGTTCTTTAGCTAAGGGAGGGGCAAAAGTTTCTCTTAAGCCTTCAGCTGAAGTTGCCTTTGGCTCAGAGAACCTCAAGAAAGCAAACAAGCACAGGTGGATCACACTGTCCTCGCAGCGCCTGGAGAGGGTGTTTAAACTGCTGGGGTTTTGCTCCCTCCTCCGCCCCCCACTGGCCAAGATTGCACGCAGTCCGTCTAAATCATACTCAGGGATCTTCCTGCTCAGCACGCTTTCTAGTCTGGTGTTGGTGTTTCTAAATCAAGTTTTGAAAAACACTGAACTAAAGAACTGATTCACAGACATAAGGTTTTGTTTTTGAAAAAAATCACATGATGAATATATGTAGTTTAAATAAATTCTTTTTTATATTTTATTTATTAGTATAAGTAAATTCTAAAATAGAGAACAGTAAAAGGGAAAAAAATCACTTGAAACCCTGCCAGTCAGGGACATTACCATCAACATGTTGATTAATATTCTTCCACATTTTTCCTGTGTGTGTGTGCACCGCATATATGGGGGGACATACGCCATATATTACCCTGCAGCTTGCTTTTTGCATTTAACAATACATCTTAACACACCCTTCCATGTCAATAAATATAGATTTATTGTATTTAGGGTAGCTATTAGGCATCCGTGAAGACCCTTGCCTTGGGAGATGGTCTGGGAACTTTTACCTCTTCTTCAACCTGTAGTACCGTGCAAACACCTACTCTCCCCTCGTTTAAGGCCAGAACTAGGGGTTCATTTCTGAACCCCGGGGTCCAGCATTCTGCTTCCCTTTACAGAATCGTCACTGGGAAGTGAGGCGCCATTGGCTGGTTCCGGGCAGGGGACTTCCTTCTCTACCGCCGTTCTGGGCAAATGCTCCTGAGCTTCTGAAGGCAGCCAGGGGCGTGTTCAGCCACTGTCGCCAAACTGGCAGTTTCCGACTCCAAAGCCACTGTGAAACTGCAGCGCTGGGTTATACTGAGGGCCCATCCAGAGTCCCATCCCCACCTCCACCCATGGGACCCCCCTGGGGCCTGGGTTCAGGGCTATCTCAGGGATTGAAACCACAGCCCAGTGAAGCCAGAGCAGGGGAAATGGCCTCTCTCAGGCTCTCCCTTCCTATGCTGGCCCCAGGCCCCTGCAACAACGCAAAGTTCAAATCTATGGCTACTTGGAAGTGCATTTGGGAACAATCAGTGGGCCCCTGACCTCTGACCTGTGACCCCAAGGCCATCCTCTCTGCCCCAGAGACTGGGCTTGAGTCCTTGGAGCCAAAGAGGAAAAAAAAAATGTGTTGTAAGGCCTATTTTTGAGAGGAAATAAACTTAAAATACAATCACCAAGTAAACTTTCAAAAAAAGCCATTGGGATCATTAGTTTCAGTCTGAGAGATAAACAAACGCCAAAGCAAACCCTTTAACCTCCTGCTCGGGGCTGTAGAGCGGAGGCATTTGTATTTTCCTGGTGCTTTTTATGACCTGGCGGTTGGGCCTCTCTGCCTCTGGACTGGGTCGGCACAAAGCGGCGCTAATCACAGAGCAGTTTCGGAAACGAGGGTCTAGGATGGAATTTCCTCAACACGCCCCGGTCTGCAACCTCCTCACTGAGCTGCCCCCACTCTCCGCCCCCACCGAAGGCCCTGGGCCCAGCGCCGGCCAGAGCTCAGAGAAACAAAGGAGCCATTTCTCTGAGCTCTCCCTGGAGCCCAGCAAGGCGCCCTGGTACAAAAATTCAATAAAAGCCACTCTTCTGTTCCCTGCCCCATGCGAGGGCTGTCAGAGAAAATAACTCAAGGGCTGCATATTTATGGCATTTACTATGTGCAAATGCCTGGGGGGGGCGGGGGGGCGGGGGGGCGAGAAAAATGGAGATTGCCGCTAGCAGCCTTGCCCTCGGAGAGCTTCCTGCTCAGCAGCGTCATAATTAATCCCGGCATGGGGGAGGGACATCAAGTCACCACTCAAGACAGCAACTTAATCATTTTACAAATGGTGATTACAGGCCTTCCGAGTTCAGTGGATGTGAAATATTTGTTGAGTGTCTTCTCTACCGGACAAGATAGGGGATCACAAAAATTCCGCAGTGGTAACTTGTCTCAAAAGAAGGCTGCCATCCATCGCCCTGCAGGTGGTTCAGTTGGTTTGGCGTGTGGTCCTATACACCAAAAAGATCTCCGGTTCGATTCCCGGTCAGGGCACCTACCTACACGGCAGGGTCTGACCCTGGTTGGTTCGCGTAGGGGAGGCAACCGATGGATGTTTGTCTCTCACATCAGTGATTCCCGCTCTCTTCCCCTCTTCCTTCCTCTCTCTCTAAAAAAATCAATAAACATATTCAGTGAGGATTAAAAAACCAAAAAAGCCCTGGCTGGGTAGCTCGGTTAGTCAGAGTGTCATCCTGATACACCAAGGTTGAGGGTTTGATCCCAGGTCAGGACACGTACAAGAATTAACCGATGAATGCATCAATCAGTGGAACAGCAAATCAATGTCTCTCTCAAATCAGTCAATAAATTAAAATTTAAAAAACAAAAAAGATGGCTGCTGTCAATTCTTCCCTTCCTTGTATGCTCGCTCCACTCCCTCTCAGACAGGTGAAATGCATTTCTTTCTTTCCTTGAGCCTGGGCTGGCCTGCGGCTGCTTCAACAAATAAATATGGTGGAAGTTATCCCGTGTCGCCTAGTTCCAGGCCTAGCCTTGACGAAGACTGGCAACTTCTACCGCCTGCCTCTCTCGTCCATCCCAGCTGACGAGCTGTGAGTCCAGGAAGCCACATGGCAAGTCCAAATGGAGGACAAGTGGGGCCCGAGGACCACAGCCACAGTTGAGCACCTGCCAATGGTGCCAGCTGGCCCCCCATGTCCGAGAGTCATCTTGGCAATAGAACCCATGGTCCATTGATCCGCCCCAGCTGGCGCTGCTTGGAGCGGAGAGCGGCTGCCCTGCCAAGCGCTGCCTCAGTGGCAGAACCGAGCAAATCAACGACAGCTGGCACACTCATGCGTCGTCTTTATTCTCACACAATCCTGTAGAGAAGGTGCAGTTAGTACTGTCCCCGTTTTGTGGATGAGGGGTGGAAATTGAATAGTTTAAGCAAATTTCCCAAAATCACACAGGAAGTGGAGATGGCACGGGAATACAGGACGTGTCCTGGGGTTGACGTCTACACCCATTAGGCAGGAGTAAGGGATCTTAATGAGGAAGTTGTATGATGTAAAACAGGAAGATGAGTGGGTTGGGATGGAATTAAGGAGGGAGCCATGTTCTAGGATCAGAACTTAGCGCTTCATTGGGGAGACTTTTGCATAGAAGTGACTGGATAAAAATAACTTAAATAAGTGGTTGAGCGTAAGGTAGTTTGAAGGGACTAGAGGCAGTGAGCAGATGGTCCAGCCCAGAGACAGGGCTGTCCAGGAGGGAAGTGATGGGGATCCCTGCCTGGGGTGCCAGCACAAAACAAAACAAAACAAAACAAAACAGTGTTAGGGTCCTGTAGCCAGTGGTTCCCAAACTTTGAATCTGGTATCCTAAAGAAGGCAGGTTTAGGCGGTGCCACTGAGGCACCAATTGGTGATGCAGGGGAGCGTGCCTGTGGGAGGGACGTGCATCCTGTGCCCTCAAGGGGTCGTCTGTGGAAATGGAACAGAGTGGAGGAAGGTGAATTCTGTTTTCAGTCTGCTGAAACTGAAGGGCCGACAAAGAATGGAGATGTGGAAGTCATGGCCCTGCCCTGAGGCCATCGATAATCCAGAGCGCGCTCTCTCTCTCTCTCTCTCTTTCGCGTACACACACAATGACACATGCATACACACGTGTGCCCACAGACACGATCACACATGCACACATATCAGGCAGCAAGTAAAAGTAGTACGTCATAAATAATAGCAAAATAATTTATAATAAGGAGAATGAACTGCGCAAACATCTGGGTCTGAGAATAAATGTGATGAGCCGTCTGGAAAGGAGAGAGACAGCTTGGGAGCACCCACCGGGGTTACAGTGGGATCGGAGGAGGGATCCTCCTGTAAGACACACTTGAGGACAAAAGTCCCAGGGCATGGAGGTGTTACGGGAAGGGGGCAGCCCAGGGTGGGTCTGCTTAGGGCCGGATGGGAGTGTGTAGGTTCCTGATCTCGTGCCTGAAAGCTTCCACAACACGAGTGCAGTGACTTTCAGAGGAGGTTGTATTAAAGACGAGGACAGGGAGACGAGGAAGAGCCTAGGAGAGGAGAAGCAACGGGAGAGGGACCAGGCAAGGAAATGAGCCTGGGTTGGGCTGGGCTGCTTGAAAGGGGGACTTGGGGGCATTGAGGGGGTTAGTCCAGGATGAGCTGCCGCTGCCCAGTGCTCCCTGGTTGCAAGTCTTGTGGGGACCCTTAGAGTTTAGGAGGTGTGTGCCTGTGAGGAAGGAGAGAGGGAGAAGGGAAAGGCGTTGGTGTGCTCCTGAGTTGGGGGAACACGTGCTGGGTCCTTGGTTTTGAGGGTTTTTAAAGGTTAGTGTAGGGCAGGGCCTGGCTGGTGTAGCTCGGTGGATTGAGCTCGGGTCTGCAAACCAAAGTGTTGCTGGTTTGATTTCCAGTCAGGGCACAGGCCTGGGTTGTGAGCCAGGTTCCCAGTTAGGCGCTCACAAGAGGCAACCACACATTGATGTTTCTCTTTCTATCTTTCTCCTTCCCTTCCCCTTTCTCTAAAAATAAATAAATAAATAAATAAATAAAATCCTTAAAAAAAAAAAAGCCTGGGTGGTTTAGGGGATTTCTTGGGGAGGGGCTTAATAGAATATTCATCAGCTTTATGTTGATGAGCCAAAAGGAGGTCGATCCCCTTAACTTCTGCTCTCCTGGGGTGTGGTTGGCAAATGGCCCTAATTGCATCTCCGCTACCTACCTCCCTGTGTAGGGGGATTTCAGCTATGTACCCTCTGGCTGGGGAGGAGGCATGTAAAGCATTTAGTCTTAAGTGTCCTTGGCTACGGAGGTTAGGATTTTGTGATTTGCTAGCTGTCTGTAAACCCCTTGGCCCTTGTCTGCTTCCCTATTCTGCGAGTCCTGGCTTTTTAGCCTGTCTCAGAGGGACTGTGGGGGTGGTGGTGGTGGTGGTGGTGAGATCATCAGAGCCAGTACACGTTCTTTGAAAATGTGATGTTCAGCGACTGCCTAGTATTCCATCTGGTGAATAACCACAATTTATTAAGCAGCCCCTGTAAGATTTTTACATTTATGAGGCTGATAATTTTGGCTATTACAAACAACACTCAAAGGAGAGCCTCTGTAAATAACTTTTCTTGGCATGCACGCATGGGATCATTCTTTGAAGATGGATTTCTAGAAATGGAATTAGTGGGCCGAAGGGCGATCATTTAAAAATATTCTTGATACTCATTGCCAAAGAGCCTGCTAAAAAATGGCCAGTTCACACTTTGTTCAGCAGCATAAGGGGCCCATCCCACGTGTTATAATGGGGTAAAAAGTGGACAAAAAGCTGAACACTCCTAGAACTTTTTGTGAATTATGTGAAAATAGATGAAGACATAATCCAAAATGTTCACAGTGCCTAACTGGTTTATGGGTGATCTATTTTTCTTTATACTTTTGTAAAGTATATACTTTTATGTGTTTCCTAAATCACATGCGTTACCTTAAAATTGTTTTTAAGCAGTAAAAGTAATATGGCGGGAAGAAGGCCTTCCTCAAGTCTAGAACGCTGTGCTGCTGGCCCAGGTCTGCTGTGAACAGTGTTGGGGGACCAGCCCCTCGCCCCACGGGGCCTCTGCTCGCTCATCTGTGGACTGGCCTGTCTTCACTCGAGGTCTTTTTTTTTTTTTTTCATTGCTTTTAGAAAGATGGGAAGGGGGGAAAGAGAGAGAGAGACAGAGTTAACGATAGGCTGCCTTCTCATGTGTTCCCCAACCAGGGATTGAACCCACAACCTGGGCGTGTGCTTTGATGGAATTGATCCCCTGACCTCCTGGTCCCCAGGGTGATGCTCCAACCAACTGAGCCACACTGGCCAGGGCGCAATCACCAGGGACTTTAAAACATACTTCTCCCTGAGTCCGAGTCTACACTAATTGAATCTGCATTTGTAAGCATGGATGGAGCCTGGGAATGAGCATTTAAAAAATGACCCATAGCCCTGGCTGGTGTGGCTCAATACATTGAGTGACGGCCTGAGAACTAAAACGTCACCGGTTTGATCCCCAGTTGGGGCGCATGTCTCGGTTGTGGGCCAGGTCCCCATTTGGGGGTGTGCGAGAGGCAACCCATCGATGTTTCTCTGGCACATTGATGTTTCTCTCCCTCTCTTTCTCCCTCACTTCTCCTCTCTCTAAAAGTAAACAAATAAAATGTTTGTGCTCTAATGTGTGATTTGGGGACAAGACCCTGGAATCAAAGGCTGTAAGGCAGGCCTGAAATCCACGCTGAAGTCCGAGGGGCAGAGAGCCTGACCCTGGGGAGCCGGGACGAGGCACACCTGCGTCTGTGTGCTGGCAGCGCCTGGGCGGCAGGTAGGAGGCGATCTGGCTGGTCTCCACAGACGCTGACAACGAGTCAGAACCAAACAAAATCACTTCTCTCTCTTCAGGGCAGCTGGCTCCTCCTCGATTCCAAGCGGGAGAGGGCAGGGCCGGACAGGGAATCTGGGCAGCACAGTCCTTCCCTTCCCGTGTTAGGGAAGCATAACCGGTGGTCTCCCTTTTTGGGGGGTTGTGGTTGAGGACAGGGGGTCGAGGTGGGCAGAAGAGAGAGGGAGGCCCAGGCCTTCCTCTGGGCCAATGGGGAGCTTCCACCTCCCCCTGACCGGGCCCCCCAGCCTCCTCGAGGAGGCCTGGAGATGAGGGCAATTTAATCCTCTGCTCCTCTCCTCTGGCTATTTCTGTGGGGAAGGGGGTTGGGCCGGCTGCTGGTTCCCTCAGCAACAGGCCTGGCCAGGCTCCACCGGGAAGAGGCCCCGCTGGGAAAAGCAGTAGGGAAAGGAAGGGAGGAGCCGCCTTTCCAGAACCTTCCCTTCTCAGAGGTGGTGGGAGCTGGGGGCACCCAAGAGCCCTTGGTCCAGAAGGGGATGGGGAGCCATTAAAGTCCCCAGTCCCTCCTAGCGCAGAAGGAGGCCGGAAAGGGGCTGCGGGCATAAGAGAGCTCATTGTTCACCAGCCGACAGGGGAGGAGGTGTTAGAAAGGGGCCGGTGACGTCCCCTTTGATGGAGAGGAGGAGGCCAGGCCCTGACAGCCCTGCTTGGCCGCCGTCCTGGCCCTCAGTCCTGAGGCCTCACACTTGGCGTTTTCTGACCCACCCTGTCAAAACAACTGGGTATTCTTGTTAGCATTTCTACTGGAGGAGATTCTGCAAGTCTTCTCCCTCCGAAGTCCTCTCTACTGCCAGACCGTCACCCTGGGCTACTCCATATCATGTCCCTGTTTGGCTGTGGTCCCCTCTCCCCCGCTGCTTCATTCAAGCCTTCTATTTCATGTCCATCTCTCCCCTCGGTCTTTCCTTCTTCCCACATTTATCTCCTCTCTCTCTCTCTCTCTCCCCCCCCCAAATACAAAGGAAAACCTCCCATCCTCTTTGTAGCCCTAAAAAATTCTGATGGCCCCCTGGGTTGCAGGTTCGGTCCCCAGTCTGACGTGCGTGTATGAGAGGCGACCAATCAATGTTGCTCTCTTTCTTCATCCCTTTCCCTTTCTCTAAAAGTAAATAAATAAAATCTTAAAACAAAACAAAACAAAGGTTCAGAGGGCCTTGGAGGGGTCCTAAAGACATCAGCAAAGTTGGGGAAGTGGACCTTCAGTGCCCTTTAGAAAGTCCCTGTCCCCAGTCACTGTTAGATCTCTTGGCACTGAAGGATGTGAGCTTCCAGATCTAAATTTCCTAGGGGCTGCTTTTCCTGACCCTCCCCAAGGAGTAAGATGCTAGTGTATTTCACACATGTGATTTAATTAAATCCCTTTAAAATAAAAGTCTTCTGGAGGGATAATGTGCTGTTTTTGGTAATTCCCATAATGCCATTTCCTCAGAGATCATTGTTTCGACCTGGTGAATGTCATGAGATTCAGTGTCACAGGGAGCAGACTCAAGTCACCCACTTGAGCAGGTGGCTTTTTCTTTTTGTTCCCTTTTTAAAAATTTTATTTATTGGTTTTTAGACAGAGAGGATGGGAGAGAGAAATATCAATTTGTTGTTCTATTCATTCATGCATTCATTGGCTGATTCTTGTGTGTGCCCTGACCGGGGATTGAACCCACAACTTTGGCATATCTGGACGACACTCCAACCGAGCTACCTGGCCAGGGCCTAGGGTGCCTTCTTCTTGTTGTCTGCATCACCAGACACAGAGGAACATACTCAGGGGCCAGCAGAACAGAGCATGGGAACCCGTATCTCACCCCTCCTCAGACCTACCCCTCATCTCACATCGATAAAAAGTCTCCAGTTCATTCCTCACAGGGAGGAAGGGGACCTCAGACCAGTGCCTTTCTTACAACAGCCAGCAAAGCCTTCCCCAGACTGTTCAGGTGCCCACGAGGCACTCACTTCCTTGGATTTCACTTCCGACTCTTGCAGAATCGTGCCGTTGTGAGGATTAAGGGGATCCGTGTGCGTCCGACACTTAGCCCAAGCCAGGTCCGCAGGCACGAGGGTAACACCGCCTCTGACCTCTCCACCTCGAGAGTGTGTCTGGTGATCTCCAGGATCCCCGGGAGTCAGAGCACAAGGATTATCAACCCTGATTTACAGACAGAGACAAGGAAGCTCAGGCGGCTTCCACAGCTCGCCCAGGGTCACCCCGCCGGTCAGACACTGCTGTCGGGATTTGAACTCCCAGCGCTCAGCAACATGAGCTCTTGCCAGCCAGAGCTTGGGCCGCCTGGCCTGCATCCTGACAGTGTTACAAATGGCCTGCGTGCCGAGTCCCTGGCGGCTGGAGCGACAGAGACGAGTCCATTATGTCAGTGCATTTGAAAACTGCTGGAGGCGGTCCTTCAGTGGATGGCTTTTAATGCCTATTAAGCAGGTGGAGAAAGAAGAAGATCAATGAACAGTGATGTCTTTGCTTGCGTGTGAGGCTTGCCGCCCTGACCGCACTGCCCAGGTTCTGGGGCAGGGCTGGAGCTCAAAGGCCTTGGAGGAGAACTTCACACAAAGACAGAGGAGATACTGGTGGGGTTTTAGGGGCGGGGGCGGTGCCCTCCTGCAGCACCCTCCAGATTCAGGTCTAATAAGAAACGCGCCCGGAGAGCCAACATTAAAGCGTCATTCTCTGAGGTCTTGACTCGTCTAGAGCTCTGCTTTCTTTTTTTAAATAATCTTTTTTTAAAAACGTATTTATTTTTAGTCAGAGAGGAAGGGAGAAAGAGAGGGAGAGAAACCTGAATGTATGGTTGCCTCTCACATGCCCCTCACTGGGGACCTGGCCTGCAACCCAGGCATGTGCCCTGACTGGAAATCAAACCAGTGATTCTTTGGTTCGCAGGCCTGCAGTCAATCCATTGAGCCACACCAGCCAGGGCCAGAGCTCTCTTTTCAAATGAACATACCTTTCAGAAGGAAATTGCTGGAAGGATGGGGCCACCTTCCCGGGAAGCACTAAAGCATCACCTGTTTAGGGCTGGAGAGGAATGGGGTGGGGGTGGGTCTAGAAAACGCAAGAGAGGGGTGAATGGGGTGGCAGAGGAGAGAGGACCACACGTCTTCCCAAGGTGTCTTGGGAAATGCCTTTGGTTTGGTGTTTGTTTCATGATGTCCGCTGGGCTTTCTTGTTCCTCTCTGCTAATTTGTGCCAGAGAATAGAAAAGCGGGTTGATGGAGAAGAAGGGGGGGTGTGCAAGAACGGGGAAAGATGGGGGAGAACAGACTCGGGCTGCCAAGCACAGCGGTGGTGGGTTGATGATGAGGAAGTTGTCTTTGACCCCCAACATGTGTGCACACACACACAGCCTGCCAGACACACGCACCAGCACACACACTACACCGCACTGCGCACACCCGCCCTTCCACACCCCCAAAGCACTTTTGGAAAGTAACAGTGCCACCTGGTGGTTATGTATGTGCAAAGACTCCCCCCCATCTTAACAGTGAAGAACACAAATTGTGTCATTCTGTACTAATTTGCTCTGCTTTTCCACAGTCGAAAATCCCTCTTCTCCCTTTTGTCCTTCTCCAAGAAATTGAGCCAAACCATAAATGTAGTTCTGAGAAGTGCTTGACGGCGTTCCCAGTTGTACTTGGGTGAGAAACAATACTCAGAAAACAGCTTCCACACCAGTCCTCACTGCTTTACCACCCCAGATGGTACCTGTTTGGGAAAGAGCCCCCAGGCCCAAGGAACGGAGAATGAGGAAGAAGAGGCTGGGTCTGAAGAACCGGTTCCAGCCGCTGGGCATTTCCACTGCGAATCACCGAAGAGCAGAGAACCGGGTAGTGTCGGTGCCATCCGCGTGAGCTTGTCCAACGCAAGCTCGGCCTCTCCAGTCAGGGTTCGTCTCCAAGAAGACAAATGCCAGCCATTCGATCACCGAGTCCCCACCCTGGTCCTGGAGGAGGAGCTCCTCCCACTGCTGGTGACGTCAGGGTCCACGCAAACACAGCCATGGGGCTTTGCGTGTCCTGGGGACCCCAGGAAGCCCGGGTCCCAGGGACCTCTGTCTCCCTAAATCAATGAGATCCCACCTGTAATGAACTTAACTCTCTGCCTGGTACTTCATATGTGTTCTGTGACAGCAGCTATGTACGTAATGTGTATGGAATTACATGTATATAAATACCCAATAGCTATGACTAGGGAGCAACATGCGTTTTTAAGTACTTTTGGGATTTTAATTATTTATTTATAAAAGTTTTTTGTCTTCTTTTAAAGAACATTTTTAAATTTATTCTTTTTAAAGAGAGAACAGGAGGGAGAAAGAGGAGAGAAACATCAATGCGTGGTTGCCTCTGGAGCGCCCCCTACCGGGGAAACCTGGCTTACAACCCAGGCATGTGCCCTGACTGGGAATGGAACTAGCAAAGCTTTGATTTACAGGCTGGCACTCAATCCACTGAGCCACACCAGCCAGGCCAGGGCATGATTTTAAAAGGACTCATGACAAGACATCAGATTTTCCAGCTATGAGATTTTTTATTTATGTCAGAGTTCAAGGAGTGCTTTCCAAACGCTAACTCACAGATCCTCACAAAATCCCCTGGAAGTGACCGGCTGGGAAGGACAACAGCAGTGGCCATTAATCTGAGTTGTGTGGTGTTTGAATCAGGACCAGGAGCAGGCAGTTCTTCAAAGTGCCCCACCCCACGTCTGGAGCAGGGCCTCTCCCTTGTAAACAAGCTGGTTTTGCTCCCTACTTCCTGGGTAAGGGAGGCTCCTTATTTGCCCCAAGGAGGGGAAGGAATAAAGTTCTGAAGAACAGTTCTGGGCTAGTCAGTGAGCAGGACGACAGGGGGAAGAGTTGGAGGGCTCACATCACTCCTTCTCCCCTGTCTCCCCAACATGTGATTATGGCTGAAATCCGGTTAAAATGAGCATCAGGAGACTCTGAAGGGGAGGGCGCAGAGCAGGTGCTGGGAGGAACCCCAGCGGGCTGTGGGAGCTGCGGGGGCAGCCTATTTCTTCGCCTCCTCAGCTTCCATGGGCCGCCCGTGTTCCTGCACGTGTGACCGCACAGAGTGTCTCTGCAACCCCTGCTTCTGCCACCACATCTTGTCCCCTTTCCTCTCTAGCTCCCCCGATATTCCAGTCATATGGACCCTTGTGATGGCGTTGATCCACCATGCAGACAATCCAATTTAATCTCCCCACCTGAGACTGTTTACCATATCTGCCAAAGCCCCTTTGCCAGGGCAGGTAACCTTTTCAGGTTCCAGGGATTAGGATGTGGGTGCCTTTGGGGGCCATTATCCTGCCCCCCACCCTGGGACGCCACGGGGAGGAGCTTCTGCCCGAAGGACGTCTTTCCAGAACGTCAGTCTCTCTGCCTCTGCAGCCCATTGTGGTTCTGAAGTGTGCAGATGGCCACAGTGCGCCTGTATCCCCACACTGGGGGCGAGGGCGGCGGTCCTGTGACCCTCCTGAGCTAAGGTACGGGTAGAGGTCTTGTAGCAGCGCAAATTGCTTCCTCCAGAACGCTGGGAAAGCCCTCTGAAGTCCAGCTACACAGGTCGACAGGGAGATGCCCTTGGGCAGAGAGCCTGGGCTGCAGCGTGGTAGACAAAGGAAAATGAATTTCTCACAACCAAAGCGCAGGCAGTTCTCTGTGATTGTCTCCGATAAGAGCGTTTCCGACTTTGAGTTGGCACGTGGAGCCCCGAAGGGAGCCACGTACCCCAAACCTCAGCATTTCCTTCTGCTTCTCAGAGAACCAGGCTTGAGGGAAGAGTTCTCAGCAGAGAAACCTCATTCTGAATGCCTCTGAGCTTGTGAAATCCCCAAGGCAGCTCCGTTCAAAGGGAGGGAAGTCTCGCCTCCCCCGGAGAGTTGAGACAAGGAGGTGGCATTCAGAACCTCCAAGAGGGTCCTGGTCATGAGTCTGGCCTGTGGTCAGATCTGGTAGTGGACCCTAGGACCTGCACTGGCCGCTGGCTCTCCCTGCAGCACTCACCTCATTTATTGCTGCCCTTCTAGTAACGTGGCTGTCCCCCTCGGGACACTCCACAGGAACTGGGGCCCCTGGGGTCAGCACTGAGGTTACAAGGATCATCAGGCCCCCAGCATCCCACTGGTCACTTCCCCTGGAGCCCGATTTCCCACTATCCTTCCCCTTTGAAGGGGTTGTGAGCTCCATGGAGACGGAGGTTGGGAAAGCCCCAGGTTTGGGGTAAGCACACTTTTCCTCTTCAAAGCTCTGACTTTTTATAGAGTCCTTCCAATCCCTTCGTCACATAGGGAGAGACTCTTATGAGGCATGTATCAGATAAGAACCTGGTGGGCCGCAGACGCCACAAAGGACATGCTCAGTGCCGGGCTGGACAGCACCAGTGACCTCCTGAGCCACTGTGCTCAGCTGTGCCAGTTGTCCCGGGTGCCGTAGGGTGTTTTGTGACATCATTGGTGGCTTCTAACCACCAGCCCAGCGATTCTCTCCAAGGGCCAGTGCTCCCCACAGGATATTTGGCAATGTTGAGACATGTGTGGGTGTCACCATTTCGGGTGATGCTGCTGGTGGCATCTAGTAGGCTGCAGCCAGGCGACACACTGCTGCAAATATCCGAGCGTTCCCAGGACAGCTTCCAACAGCAAAGAATGATCTGTCCCTCAGTCTCAGTGGTGCCACGACTGGGGAGCCCTGCCTGAAAGACATTGAAACGGTCCCAGCCAGGTGGCTCGGTGGGCTGGAGCATCGTCCTGTACACAAAAAAGTTTCAGGTTCAATTCCCAGTCCAGGGCACATATGGGGGGTGGGGGGCAACCGATTGATGTTTCTCTCCCGCATCAATGTTTCTTCCCCTCTCTCTCCCTCTTCCTCACTCCCTAAAATCAATAAAGACATTTTCTTGGATGGGGATAAAAAAACAAAAATTAAACAACAACAAAAGAAATTGAAATGGACATTTAATTTGGTCCAGCAGGACGGGAGGAGAAAGGCATCCCTCAAACACAGAATTCATGTCCTCTTCTCTCTGCAAAGCCTGGGCTCATGCTGCTGAAGCCAGAAGGATGGGCTGGCTAATGGGCTTTTCCTGGCAAGGGACCCAGAGAGGGCCTGCGGTGGGAGAGCGGCCCACGCTTCACTCCAGGGATGGCTGGAGAAGCGTGCAAGACCGCTAACACGTGGGCACACCGCTGTGGCAAGGTCTGCAGAAATCCCAAAGCCACGGAGCGCAGCTGCATTTGGCACCACTTACACTGGCAATAGGCAGGAAAACAAGGGGAACGAACCTGGGAGGAGCTGATGGGACCACGGCCCACCCGAGGCGGCAGGTGGGGCTGTCAATGTGCCAGCTCTTCTGTCGTTTGGATTTGGTGTGTTTGGTACTCGGTATCTGTTGGAACACTCATATCTGGAAGGACAGTCAAGTCTCACCCGCTTACTTATATGTATGAATAAAAGTAGGACTCGATGATGAAAAATGAGGAACAAATAAAGGGGAAAAGGAAAGTGTGTGTATTTATGCCCAAATCAGATGCAAATCAGCCATCCCAGCCGTGTACTCGTGTACTCTCAAGTTCAAGTCCCTTAAGGAGATGGGCAGCAAAGTCAAGAATGAAAAAGGAGGGACAGACCGAGGACGGTCTTCCACAGGCAGTGCATCCCAAGGCAAACTGGGTCATTGAAACACTCTGGACTTTCTCAGGGCCTTCGGTGACATCCCCCGCTCACGCCCGCACTGAGGTGTGTGGTGGAAAGGGGATGGTTGGTGACTGTGGGTGAACCCCCTGGGGCTCCACTGACAACCCTTGTTAACGGTGTTATGTGGAAATTAACGTGGCCTGCCAAATGGACAGCTCTGCGGCGATCCTCGTTCACCAGAGAGGGTGCTTCTGACCTTGTTCAGAGATGGGCACTCCCCTTTCCAACCCTGCTGAGCCCCAGGGGCTGGACCATCTGGGCCATCTCCTCGCTGCGTTCCAGCACGTAGAGCACAGGCAAGGTCCCGAAGCCTCGTCCCTGGAGCCGGTCCACCAGGGCCCAAACCCAGGAACCACCCTGGCCCTCCTCTGTGGCCCCGGCCTTTGGTTCCCTCCTCTGGGACAGGCTGAGGACAGCCCCTCCCCCGCCAGGGCCCCATGAGCAAGGTCGTTAGCCCAGCGCCAGGCTCCTAGTAGGTGCTGTCTACATAGCACCCCCATTAGTATTGGGGTGCAGGTTCTGTCGCGCTCGCTTTCTAGCGCATGCATTGAAGGCCAAACGTCTAATGTCTAAGGCATTTGACTGCTTAAAACTTTCTTTTCGTCATAATTTCTCATCACCTGGCATTTACGTGTTGTACAGATTATTCTCAAAGTGACATTTCAGAGGATCTTGAATAGCCTTTGTTCTGTTTTGGAATGTGGGCGGGGCCCCTTTGGCACCCTCTCTGGCCCCTCCCAGGGGAGCTGCAGAGGTCCTGTCCGGCCAATGCAGGGGGAGGCGGGGGGTGGGGGGAGATATGACTGAGATGAACAGGGTGTAACATCCCCCACCGCTCCCCCCGCTGGCTCCCCAGCGCCAGGCAGAGTCATCCAGAAATTCATAGGTGCACAGTCACACCAGCCTGGAATTCCTCGCATGCTGCTCTTGGTGAAATTACTCTCCAGGTCTGTCTTTGCTCAGAGGTTCACTTGCAATCTCTCTCTCTCTGCCTCAGGTTCTGTACAGGAGAAACCACAGTCAAGTCTAGGGCGGGAACGATGTGAATACACTTAACATTATGGAACTGGACGCTGCAAATGGTGAAGATTGTACGTTTTATCTTAGGTCTATTTTACCACTATTTAAAAAATCCCTAGAGAAGTACATTCGAGTGCCATGATTGAACTCAATTCTGAGAGGCTCGAGTCCAGGGGTCACATCTTTTTTTTTTTTAAGTAATTTTTATTCAGGGTCATGTCTTCTGAGAAGGCTTCTGCTGTGCTGGTGTTCTGGCTGCACGTGCAGGGTTTTCAAAGGTCAGCTGAAGCGGTAGGTTCTCTTGCTCCTCTGCCCCGAGCCCTCCCGGGAGGGGCCCCAGGAGGGGTGGGCGGAGGCAGGAGCCTCCCTCGACGTGGCCACGCCCACAGCCAGCGGTGGTGTGCGCTCATCTCCGTTCCTCTACGCTGTTTGGTGCCAGGGTCGCTGCGGTGAGAGGACAGGGACAGGGACGACCACTCGCCGGGCTGACTCCTGCTTGGCTGAGCCTGGCTGCCTCCCGCCCACCGCTGCGCTGGCAGCCTGTCCGTGCGTGGTCCTCGGCTCCCAGCCCTGCTGGCGCCCCCACCCTCTCCCTGTCGTTGCAGTCAGTCGTGGGCTGGATGGGCAGGCATTCAGTGTGAGTGGAAGCTCCAGGTTGTAAAGACACAAAATTGCCCCCTTGATACACTTTCCCACAGAAACCTGAGAACATGCAAATCAGCTGGAGAGAGAGCAGAGGACCAACAGAAACCTGTGCTGCCCTCTGCTGGGGATCTCAGCTCACAGCGGCCCCAGAACTCAGCCAGAGGGAAAGGCCAAGGGAGCCTGGCCCACGAGCAATACAGGCCCAGCGGACCTGGTAGAGAGCCAGCAGCCCTGAAAGGGGGGCTTTGAATCGCCGCAGGACCTCCCCTGCTCGGGGCTTTAGGCCTTCTCACTGGTCTGACCCCTCCTCTGTGTGGGTGCAGGCTGGCACTGTTAATAGCAAGCCATTCCCAATGACCAGTACTGTGCTCTCTACCCCGTGGGCAAGGTAAGCTTCAACTGTCCCCAGGGCAGGGGTCTGGCCCCTAGCCTCCCTGGGGGTGTGTCATGGGCTTGTCTTCCCGCCATTGCCACATGCCCCTGATTCCTTTATAACATAGGATTCAGTCCCCATCACTGTGAGGGTGTCTCAAGAGCTCTCCTGCCTCCAGGCCATTGCCACCTGATCTAGACAATTTCCAGACATTAACGTGATGCTGCTGTGCGCCTGTCTAACCTTTTTCAAAGTCTTCCAATTGCCAAGAGGGTGATCACGAAAGCTAGCATGAAGTACAGAGCCCCGCACGGCCTGGCTCATAACCACTGCACTCATCCAGGTGCCTCCCCTCCTCTCTAGCCTGCTTACGAAACCACCTTTGACTGGGAGCTGGCTGCCTACATGGCTGGGCATCCAGGGAGCATGTGGGCGGGCCAGCTGACCCAGCGTGCTGCACGCTTAGCCTTCCCCAACAAGCATCCTTTGCCTTGGTGGCTGGTGACCAGGCCACCACACGCCTTGAAACCAAATACCTCCATGGCCACAAGAGGTCAGGTTGTTACAGGACAGATCCAAGTGGGGGTGTACGATATACTATTACCGAAAGGACCCCACACTAGGTTCGCCATGCCTGCAACCAGAGGAAGGACGTCTCTCAATGCCAGGGATTTGTGAAAAGGAAATATTTATTTAAAGCTATACAGACTTAGAGTGGTGACTTAATGTCTTCATTAAAATATCAAAGTCCTTTAGAATACCCACAGATGCACACAGTCCTTCCTTCTCCCTGTGCCCTAATCTGGGGTACTGTATCTCAGGAAAAGTAGACATTCGTGATTCAGCTCCCAGCACCATCAGCTATGTCGCTGTCATGATCTCCAGTTAATCCAGAGTCATGTGGCACCTTCTCAGGGCCCACCAGCAAGGGTCCTTTCTCCCCTTTTTTTCCAGGCAAAGACTCTCCTGCTGCCTAAGCCATGTGGCAAAAGGGAGCACCCTAAAGCTGTGTGGTCCTCACTCTGGCCAAAGCTGCAGGGTCCCCACTCTGCCAAAGCCTCATGGTTCTTTCCTCTTAGGTCTGCCATACCTGGGTTTAAATCCCCATGCCAATCTTCCTCTGCAGCCCCATTTCCGACTCCTCCTACAATCGGTTACACCTGCCAGCACTCCTGTATTCTTCCAGCTTTACTGGGCTGCCATAGTAAGTCTGGGCAGGCATGGCCCCGTGGCGTGGAGCCAGTCTTCTCCAAGCTCTCACACAGGCACTGTAACCAGGGGGAGTTGCCTCCCAGTTACGTCCTGGGTGGAAGTCACTTCCATCCTCCTGGCTCAAAGCGTGGCCACAGCTATTTAACATATCTCTGAAACCAGTTAAATGTTATAGATATTTTAAATGACCATGCCAGAGGTTAGCTGCAAAGCTGTTGCTGTGCAAAATAGCTCTGCATGGTCCTGCTCCATGTGTCCTTTCCCCCAACTCACACCTGTGGGGTGGGGGAGGGGTGAGGACATCCTATGTTTTTCTAATATCTCCTGGACACCTTGAGTTCTGGACGCCATTCTGAATCCCTATTTGGGGCCCCCCTCTTGGCTGTACCCTGTCACAAGGGGGTGCTAAAGTATAAAACTCGGGTGTAAGAAACTTAACACCTAGTTAGCAATAACTGATTCATAGGGGAGGGTGTCAGGTGGTGCCCTGCTTTGTTAAAAACACCCACCAGCAAGCCACATCTTGAATGACAAAGAGGATTTGAGGGCCAAGTTTTAGGCTGTTGGCCAGCACTGCTGGTCAGTACCTGCTCACTTGGCCTTGACTTGTTGTCAGTGGCTCAGACAGACTGGCTTGTGGAACCCTTCCTTTTAACGGGGAGACTGGAAGCCCTTCCAGCTTGGGCATTTTTCCTCCCCTTCTCAGAGTTGCAGCCTGCCTGAAGTCCCCAGCTGGTGCAGGGATGGCGGTGGGTGTGAGGGCGGACTCTCCAAGCAATGGTGGCGTCTGGTGAGAGGAGAGACCCTGGTTCCTGGCTGAGAAACTTTCTACACGAAGCCAAGCAGACTGGCAGGGGCAGTCAGTAAACAGGGAGAAGCAGAGATGCTCTGGATGAAACAGAGGCAAGGGGCCCCACGCTCCCTTCCAGAGAGAAGCCACCCCGAACAGTCTGAAAACCACCGGACTCTGGTGTGGGGCCAGCTGTTAGAATAAGAAGCTGGGAAGGGAGACAAAGCCACTTGTCCAAGCCGGGCACAGGGCAGAGGCCAGCGAGGTCATGTGATAAGGACCGCACCGACTCTGCCAGCCAGAGGGACAGAGACGCACATAGAAGGTATTTATTATTATAAATGATCAGTCTCTAGGGAAAACACAAGTATTTGTAATACAGTGATGACCACTCTACACAAAGACGTAAGTGGTGAAACTAAAGCTCATGAAAATACTTAAAAATATTTTTAAGAGCTTTCCCTGTGAGAACTCTGCTGAGTGTAGTACAGCCACCCACCTTGCTGATTTCGGGGGAATGAATACACACGCCTTTGGAAAGTTTTGGGATATGACCTGTGACTTCCACACTTAGAGGTGCTAAATTACTTTCTCCTTTAAGACTAATGTTTCAACATTTAAAAACATTTTTCATGTACTTATAATGAAATATGAAGCCACAACGCTCGCACACTTAGGCCGTCAAAAACCACGGCTGGCTCTTTTCCTGCTGCGTTGGAAGAACGCCAAGATCGCGTTATTAAATTTGGGATGCCATTACTCCTGTTTTCACAGGATGGCTTCTGGCAAATTTCATTCAAACAAAGATTCCTCTCTCTTAGACGTGACATTTAGAACTCCGCGTGAGATGAGCGTTCAGTGCCACCCCACTTGTGAGTGGATGAAGCCTGTGCTACTCTGCGAGGACTGTGCGTCTCCGGTGTTGGATGGGCTAAAACGCAGCAGCAGCGGCGGCGGCGGCAGCGCCGTGAAAGTGGTGGGCTCCATCCTGGGCTGCGTCTTCCTGCCTCCACCACCTGCCAGTTGGGCTCTCCGGGACGAATTCACATCTGGGGTTAGCCTAGCATTGAGTTTCTTATCTCTAAACCGAAAGGTGGAGTCTAAACGAGACCGAGTGTGAAACCTTCGTACCTAGTTTATAGAAAGCAGCGCACCTACCCCCAAAGCTTATTTGCTTTCCTTCTTTTGCATAAACCTTGATACCTTAAGCCTGGAGAACACGGACAAACCACTCATTCTACTGAGACAGCAGAGGCAGGAGCCATTCCCAAGGGAGTGTGGGTGCAGGAGTGAGCAGGGCCCCACCTCCGCCTTAGGAGACCCAAACTTTGTGTCTGAGGTGGGAATATATTTAACGCTGTCAAATTGGGAAACAAATTATATATGTTTAAATAAATATTCTCACATTCTGGGTGTATTTTACGTTACTAATATATCATTATGAGAACTTCATCATATAATCCAAGGGAAGGTATTACAAATATATTTTAGTTAGGCCTGAATAAAATCCACAATGTCAAACTAGGTACTAAGTAAGCAGGGTAAAATGCAAAAAGGTGATGTGTAATACTTGAGAATCTAGCATCATGTGACATTAAAAGCAATGGTAGTACATAAATATCAGGGGACTGTTCAAATAGCAAGAAACAACAAAATTTACTAGTCTTTTTGTTAAAAAAAAACCAAACCCTTAGAACTATTTAAAAAACCTGCTCTGGCAGGTGTGGCTCAGTGGACTGAGTGCTGACCTGTAGTGGAAGGTCGCTGGTTCGATTCCCAGTTGGGGCACATACCTGGATTGCGGACCAGATCCCCAGTAGGGGACACAGGAGAGACGACCAAGAAATGTTTCTCGCTTGCACATCGATGTTTCTCTCCCTCCCTTCCCCTCTCTAAAAGTAAGTAAATACGATATTTTAAAAAAGTGTTTAAAACATCAGATCTCATCATGATCTGAAACTTGTGCCCATCTGTGTGTCAATACCAGTTATCTGAGCAGTGGCTACACGATGGAATTTTCTTGAGTTTGACAAGTCAAAACACTTTGGTTAGTGAGGAGACCACCACCTCGTTGCTTCACGTGCAAGCCAGTGACTTGGGAAGTACTAAACACTGGAGGTTGCAGAGAGCAAAGGTGCGAACACACCTTTCTGTGTTAGTCTGTGTCAGTACTCTGCACGCTGCCTTCCCTCAGGGCATGCTTGCGGCCTGTTCACCTCCAGATACGTGATACTCCAATGTCTTATATTTCTATGATGTCATGTATTATTTTCTTTTATTGAATAACACATAACTTATAATGCTACTTTATAATTTTTAGTTATTGTCTAGAGAATAAAACATTAGCTTCAGTTTTAAGTGAGCCTTTCCTATAATCAGTTTCTCATATTATAATTAGTATTGAAAGGTCACCTTTACTAAATTCCACCAAAGTATAAATCCTAGGTTAATATTACAAAGCAATTAGCATAAGAGATTCAAATAAAATAAAAGCAATGGCTAGTTGAAAAGACAAAAACTGCACCATCTATTTAGTTATTTAGAAATGTTAAAAAATGATAGATACATGCTTGTTTACTTTTAAAAATATTTTTAGAGGGGAAGGGAAGGAGAAAGAGAGAGAAACATCAATGTGTGGTTGCCTCTCATGCACGCTGAACTAGGGACCTGGCCTGCAACCCAGGCATGTCCCCTGACTAGGAATTGAACTGGCGACCCTTTGGTTTGGTGGTTGGCACTCAATCCACTGAGCCACACCAGCCAGGGCAGATACACGCTTAATTTAAAAATTCAAATGTACAGAAAAGTATAAAGTGAGAAATAAAAGTCCCTTTACCCTACCTTCTAGCTCCACTTTCCACTGCAACAAAATATGGAAGCCATTAGCTAGCTGTGGCTAAACTAAAAGAAAAAAATCGAGTTTCTCATACTGGCTGTATTTCAACTGCTCAATTACCACAGTGTTAGAGGCTACCACATTCGAGTGCAGACATAGGACATTTGCCATCACAGCCAGGGGACAAGCCATTGGTTACTGCTCTGTAACAACCATAAGTAAGCACAGCATATATATATATATGTGTGTGTGTGTGTGTATGTCCTATCATAAAAAATCTTCACATATTATGGATACAAGTCCCTTATCAGATATGATTTTCAAAAATTTTCTCCCATTCTGTGGCTTCTCACTTTTTAAAAATAGATTTTTATTTTTAGAGAGATGGGGAGGGAGGGAAACATCCGTGTGTGAGAGGTACACGAGGTGTGAGATACACCGACTGGCTGCCTCTCACACCCCCCAAACCAGGGGCCTGGCCCACGCGGCAGGCACATGCACCGACTGGGAACCGAACCGACGGCCCTTTGGTTGGCCGCCAGGGTGTCTTTATACTTTCTCGATAGCATTCTTTAAAGCACAGAAGTTGATTTCGAAGAAGTCCAATTAGTATTTTCCCTTTGTTGCTTGTGTTTTTGGTGAGTCTAAGAAACCACTGCATAGCCCGAGGTCACCAAGATTCACTTCTGGTTTTTTTCTAACAGTTTGATAGTTTCAGCTCTTATAATTAGGTGTATGATCCATTGGGAATGAACATTTGTATACGGTGAAAGGTCAGGGTGCTTTAGCACATGGTTATGCAGTTTTCTTAGGACTATCTGTGGAAAAGACAACTTTCTCCACTGAACGGTATTGGTACCCTTTTCAAAAAGTCAATTCATAAATGGGCGGGTTTATTTCTAAACTCCAAGCTGTGTTTTACGTCTATCTTTATGGCAGCACCACACTGTCGTTGATTACCGTAGCTTTGTAGTAAGTTTTGAAATTGGTTAAGTGTGACTCTTTCAACTTTGTTCTTTTTCAAAATTGTTTTGGCTATGGGTCTCTTGCATTTTTGTACGATTCTTATCATCAGCTTGTGAATTCCCGAGAAAAATTCAGCTGGGATTGTGGCAGGAACTGCATGAAATCTGTAGAGCAATTCGGGCAATGCTGCCACCTTAACGATGTTGTCTTCCAATCATGAGCAAAGATATCTTCTCACTTATTTAGATCTTTAATTTCTTTCAAATATATTTTGTCATTTTATTCACCGTGATGCTACTGTAAATAAAAGTTTTTGAAAATCTCAATTTCAGAATGTGCACCGCTAGTATAGAAATGAAACTGGAGTGTCATCGCCTGGAGGACCTTGGTGTTTCCCAACATCCTGCTCACGAGCACCCCAGGAGCTGGACAGACCACACTAGACAAAGAACTGGCCTCAGGACCAGGACTGAGATACATTCATGTGGGCGACTTGGCTTGAGAAGCCTGATCCCTGCACATCACGGAGTGTGGCGGGATGGCTTCCCCCAAGAGAAAGCCCACGGATGCACAGGTGATGGCAGACACCCTGAAGGCCAAGGGGATGACAGAGTATGAGCCAAGGATCATGAATCAGACATTGGAGCTTCCCCTCCAGTATGGGACCACAGTTCTAGACGATGCACAAGTTTATTCACGCCATGCTAAGAAAGCTGCCGTTGATGTGCGAACAGCACTGCAGTGTCACACTGACCAGTCCTTTACCTCTGCCCCCAAGGGATTTTTAATTAGATGTTGCAAGGCAAAGAAACCAAACCCCTCTGCGACCAATCAAGCCACATTCAGGCCCTGGATCGCCACCTGACAGACATTGCTTGACCGCTCCAAAGTACAGACTTAACTCTTCACATAAAAAGGCATCTACTTCTGCGGGAAGAGTAACAGCTGTGCGGGAGTGTTTGCTCAGTCGCCGGCAGACCAAGTACTCCCAGACTTGGCCCACCAGCCCCTCCAGCAGGGGCTCCAGTGCCCCTCACAGGGCGGAGGTTTACAGTGCAAATGCCCACTTTGCAGCCCCCAGCTGTGAAAGCATTGTTCCCGCAACACCAGCAGTTCGGAATGTACTGATTAATCCGTCATAGATTGGGTCCAAAAACATTATTACCACTAACGTGGTGTCATCGCAAAAATACTGCCAGCGAACCACCAAGTGCGTTGAAAAGAAAACATGACAAGGTCGATGACTATGATGATTTGTGACCTGGTCCTGATGTGACATGCACGGTTGGTCTTGATCTACTGTGCTGAAATTCAACACACGTGCTGGATGTTTTCGAGTTGTGTTTTAGAAAACCTTGGCAGTATTTAATGAGTAAGTATAGTTACTGTAGTTTTTAATTGAGATGTTGTATTTTCTTTAATACAATTCATCAGGGTTTTTCATCAGCTTTTAAGTGTAAAAAGTAAAGTTGTCATTCATAAAAAAAAAACAAAACACCAAAGCCCAACTGATTTTTCTATATTGATCTTGTGTCTGTCCTATAACCTGATGAAATCTTTTTAAAGATTTTATTTATTTATTTTTAGAAAGAAGGGAAGGGAGGGAGAAAAAGGGAGAGAAACACTGGCCTGCAACCCAGGCATGTGCCCTGACTGGGAATTGAACCTGCAACCTTTTGGTTTGTAGGCCGGGGCTCAATCCACTGAGCCACACCAGCCAGGGCTGAAATCATTTGTTTTTAAATGAACTCCTTAGGACTTTCTACATAACGAGATACCGAGAATATATATATATTAATTTATAAATAGATACAGTTTTCTTTTCCAGTATGGTTGCCTTTTATTTTTCTCTCGCCTAACTGCCATGGCTGGAACCTCAGACGCAATGCTGAGGAGAGGTGGTGCGAGAGAACCTGGATTTTCCTCCCGACTTTGGGAGGAGCGCGCTCAGCTGTCGGTCTGCTGCCGTGAAGCGTGCCGCTGTCTGTGGGTGTTTCCCAGGTGCCCGTGGTTATGTCGAGGGGGTTCCCTTCCACTCCCTGCTCGCTGAGCACTTTCGTCGTGAATGGTGAATTTTATCAAATGCTTTTCCTTCACCTATAGAGACACTCATGTGGTCGTTTTGTCCTTTATGAACACGTGCAGTCGTTATTCATGATTCTGAACTTGTGGATTTGCCCGTTTGTGGCCCCAAAACCAGCACTTACGGCACTTCCAGGATCACTCGCGATGTGCGCAGACCAGTGAGGATGCGGAGTTCCCTGCGGAGTTCCCTGCGGCGCGTGCTCTCAGCTGAGGTCGAAGGAGCCGACACCTGCTCGTTCCGCTCTCCCCCAGAGAAGACCGGAGGGAGGAGCGGGCGGGGACAGGGCAGTGCAAGAGGCTCAGGCTCTGGGGACAGTCGGACAGGCTCGAGTTCCAGCTCTGGCACGCCTCCCCCAGGGGCTGTGGCTGCACAGTCTCTAAGTCAGTATTATCGGTGGCGTCACAGGACATGCCTGCTGTGAGGAAGAATCGTTTGCATAGCACATTGATTTTTGGATGTTAAACTGACCTTGCAACCCTGGGATGAATCTCACTTGGTACGGTGTATAATCCTTTTTATACGTTGCTAGATTCAGTTCGCTAGTCCTTTGCTGATGATTTTTAAATCTACACTCACGGTAGACACTGGTCTGTAGTTTGTGACGTCTTCGGTTCCACGTCAGTGTAGCCTCGGCAGAGGAGCTGGGGAGTGTTTTCCCGTCCTCTGTTGTGGGCGAGCGTTGGCAAAGGATGGGTGTTAATCTTTAAATGTTTGGTAGAATACAGCAGGGGAGCCATCTGCACCTGAGATTTTCCTTGTGGAATGTTTTAAAATTACAAATGCAATTTTCTTTGTTACGGACAGCTACCTTTTAAACTTGCTTTTGGGTTGAACAAGTTTAAGAAGAAACGTGATGAGATTATCTCCCAAGGCGAGTCAAATTCAATAAGAAGGCGCGTGTTGCCAAGGAAGACACGTCCAGCGTTCGTGAGGTTCAGGCAGGCGGATGCCAGGGTTTTCCTGGTCGCACAGTTATCCCCCGTCCTCCTGCCCAGCTTTCACAGAGACACACACTTTGTGACCGCTCATGTGCTTTCTTGACCTCGGACCAAAAATTTCAACTTATTCTACATAAAATTTACATACAAACCTCTTAACTGACATTTGCAGCCAAGCCCTATACTCACAAACTAAAGTTTGCGCATGTCTAGTTTACGTGCAGATACGTATGATTCTGAGCTATCTTAACCCCTATCTGCGCACACGACACCTGTCCCAGAACCCATCGGGAAGGCGGTGTGTGGGGAAGAATCCTGGGCTGGAAACCCGGAGGTCGCAGGGCCGGTTCCCACTTAAACCAGACGCCTCGGTGTGTTACTCCCCTGATAAAATCCAGGTAAGCCTGATCATCACAGAGATCCTTTTTCTGGCTCTAAAAATACAAGGATTTATTCCACAGTGATGCCATTCCCAGTGTTCTCCCTTCAGAGTGGTCAAAACGAAAATATTTTTGTTATATACAAATGAACATACCCACATCTATGCCTCACGCTCATAGAACCAATCAGCCAGTTCCCAAAACCTCAACAGAGAAAGGAGGACGAGGAAGTCTGTGGTTAAATAACACAATTCCAGCATCTCAGAGTCCTGAGATGGAACGGCTCTTACTTTTCTTTCTGAACACACGTGTGCTTTTTCACAACACCCCACTTTCTGCAAGTGCTGTCGCACCGGAGGCATCTAGTGACTGTGACTTTCGAAAGCAAGGGGTCAGTTCTCAGAGATCCTGAGCCCGTCGGAGAAGCTGAACGGCATCTCGTCGGTGGTCTCCACGGGCACGTTGCCCCTCCCGAACGGAGACGAGTACCGGTGTGCGTGGTGACTGGAGATGAAAGTGTCCGCAGTCCGGCTGCAGTGACAGCTGTCCGGCGGCGGGATGCTGCTGGCGTTGCCGAGGTGCGAGTGGTAGACGCCGAGGAAGGAGTCCTGGGAAGGGGGGTAGAGCCCGGCCGGGGGGGCCGCGGAGCTCTGGTAGGGGCCGTTGCACATGACGCAGGTCTGGAAGCACGTGCTCCTCCCCGAGCCCCGGTGGATGTCCAGCTTGGCGATCAGGGGCTTCCCCACGTTCACCTCTTGCTTCTCCTCGATGGTGTCCTCCAGCCCCGAGTACTGGTAGGACAGGCACACCGTGAAGACCAGCTGTTCCTGAAAGGGGAGAGAATGGTCTGTTATTGCTTTCAACCGTGGAACCGTGCCAGTCTTCAAGCACGCCTGACACAAGTACAGAAAGAAACAAACAGTGGGCGTCCGCCAGCACTCTCCTTTTCCAGGTTCCAGGTCTCTTTCACTGCGCCAGGGGTGTCCAACCCGTGGCCTGCGGGCCACACGCAGCCCCGGATGGCTGTGAATGTGGCCCAACACAATGTCGCAAATTTACTTACAACATTAGGAGATTTTCTTTTTTTGTGTGATTACGTGTCACAATGTATTGTGTGCCCCATGACAACTCTTCTTCCAGGGTGGCCCAGAGACACCAAAAAGGTGAACACCCCTGCCACCTTCATCCTGAGGGGGCAGGATGTCTTGAGAAAGGCCGGCTATCATCCTCTTCCTCCTCCCTCAATCAATACTTCGAATTAATATAATTCTAGTTCTTACTATTGAAAGTAGTCCAAATTACGGAGGTCTGATATTACATCCTTGACAAAGGGTGAAAAGGTAAGAGGTGGGGCTTCAGAAACTTTCCCTTCCTTACTATTAGAGACGGGGAAAGATCCTTTAATGAAACAAAAATCTGGCTTTATACCCAAGTTAAAAGATCAGCAGTTTTTAAAATACTGTGCAGTAAAGATCCGCAATCACAGGTGGTATAACTGAGTCAGAAAACGGGCTGATGTTCAAAGGCAGAAGGGGAGTGTAGATTAGCTATGACCAGGGCAACCACAGGTCTATGTCTGCTGTCCCCTGAAGCTGTCAACACTGCCCACTCCACTCCCCGAGTTTTGGCTGACGCATTCCGTGGTCATGCAGCTGAACGTCAGTTAAAAACCCAGGCTGGCAAGGATACACTTTTATGAGAAAGCTCGACCATGTAGAGGTAGTGTCTGATTTACAAGTTAGCAGGAAATGAAAAAAAAAATCAAAATAGTTACTAATTCGAATTTGCTATTTGTTCTGTAGAAAGTCACAGAGCTAGGAAATGATTATCTGAAAGTGCTGAGATATTTAGGAGCGGACTACGCTCTGTGTCTCACTGTTCAACAATGTGGAGGGTAATCACACACTTTCATGCCCAGACCCTCAGGACCGCGTCAGAAACAGAATCTCACACGGAAAGGGTCACTGCTAAGATTCACTGCAGATCACTCATCTCTCCTTCAACTTCACACTCAGTGAAGCAGCACATCCCAGTACAAGGTTCACATGCCAAAATAAATTTTCACTTTCATAAAGGTTCCCACTAGTTACGAACAAGAAAAGTAGTAACCTTTAGTTTCTGCAGTGAACTGAGCCTAGTGTACAGGCAATGCTTGGGAAGCTCCTTTGATACTAAGTAGCTGCCAGTCTCTTCAGGTGTCCCCTTATTTGCATCTTTTGGGTCAATGTCTAGGTCCTGTGAAAATCAATCAACATTATTAATGAGATCAATGGGAGTCCCAGCATCATCCATGACAATAAGACATTTTAAGCGGTCTTGTTCTCTCAGGAACATTGGCCTAAATAGATCATCATTCATCTAGGACTAAAGAAACAGTGAACAGTGTTCTAGTAATAAGAGGAACTTTAAATTCTGTGATGGAACATTTAAAAAGTTAGCTCTGAAAGGACAGTTACTTTCAAACTACCCCTAGAAACACTTCTTAACCTACTCAAGGTTCCTTTTAATTACGAGCCCCATGCAGTGACTCCTGGATTCTCTCCTTCCTCATTCACCACTTCTGCAAAGGTGCAGAAGGGTGTATGAGACTCGGCCATTTAAGAAGAATACATGGACACGCCAAAGGCGGCCCTTCCTTCTTCCTCCTTGGGAGCCGAGCCTGGCCGAGGGCAGATCCGCTCTGCCCTCCAGAGAGAAGCCCGGCTCGGCACTGCCCAGCGCCCAAGGGGCCCGACGCGGTCTGTGCTGCCGAGACTGGGGCAGAGCTAACTCCAGGGTTCTGTGTTGCGCCACCTGTTCTCACGCTAAGTAAGTCCGCCCCGGAGGCTTCATCAGGAGCGAAGATGATGTTTCGGATTTGTCTGGCTCCCGCTTCCTTCTCAACTTCCTACACCTCTGCAGGAAGGAGCCGCACCGTTCACGGACTCCTTCCGGCAACACACACAGAATCATATCTAAGTGTCTGGGAAGAACAGAACTAGATTTCTGTTCTACCATAACATGACAAAAAGGACTATTATAATAACTCATATTGGAATTAACGGTTTTTAAGTGGAAATTATTCTTTACATATGATGCATAACATTTGATTCCTTCACATTTGATATCCTGTTGAGGACATGGGAAATTCCTGAGTGAACTTTAGACATTTCTAAATTTAACAAATTTAAAGTATGGTGGCAATCTGCTTTCAAATAACATGACCACTGTTACTAAAATACATGCAAGTATTTATATATGTTATATATGTATACATATTTTTTTAATATTTACCAACAACTTCAAGTCTTCCAAAATTTAGTTTTTAATAAGTGAGCACATCACTTATCAGATTTTACATTAAAAAAAAAAAAGGCGAGACTTACAAGCGGAAAATCTGTGACATAGGCGTCGCACATTATTATATCGGGCGGCTTGTGGACGATGCTCGTGTAGATGATCATGACGTTGGAAAACTCCGCTGCAAATCCTAGCTGAATCTGAACACCACACTGAAACTTCAGACACATGCTTTCTGGAAGTTCTGAGAAAAAACAGTAAGTAGTTATTTAGAGTGAACTTTGCAGCCAGCAACAGCAAACAAAAATTCCTTATAGGGCAAAATACAGTTTGAACATTTTCTTTTGCTTAAAAATGTTATATAAGTAATATATGAAGGGGGACTCAAAACCCCCCAGAATTATCTTCTGAAGCTGCGGGCCCCTTGTGTGTAGTCCAGGCTTCCCTCCCAGGTGGGTGTTCTAGGAACCCACCTAGAAAAACAGAAAATAAAAGCCCAAAATACTGTTGGTCAAGCAAATAAAAATCATTTACTGTTCCCTTGTCACTCTTATCCCTTCATATATATAATTGTAAGCATATTTTTCCTGTTGCCACAGTTTTCACGAAAACAGTTTTTGATAAAGCGTAATGCCACGCGGTGGTTTGCCGCCTTCCAGTTACGCTGCTGTTGGATGGGTGTCTCTGGGTTTCGCGGTGTTTCTATCACAGGCGCGTTTCCTCCTACACTCAGGGCTCCCGGGCTGTCCGATACGGCCATTCGACGGCTCCTCACGACTGTGACAGCTCTCCATTCACACAGAGTACAGCGCCCCTGGGTTCTCCGCAACATTTCCACAACATTTTGAAACTTTTTAATTTTCAAAAAGTTTACCTATTTGATGGGGTTTAAAAGACCTATGCCTTCGTAGATTTAATTTTCTTTTCCGTGATTACTATTTTACTTTGCCATTTTCTAGTATTTGTTTCTTAGTTATTAGTAAATTCTCAACTATGTGAACTATTGAATTTACATCCTTTGATTATTAAGGGGTGTGTTAATGTTTTGTTTTACTATTTTGCATGAGTTATTATAAAAAATTACCTACTTATAAAATTTGTTACAAATACTTTCTATCTGACCATTCACTTTCATTTTACAGAAAGGTTTTGTTTGCTGTTGGTCTTTACCGCTATGATTTTCTAACTGCTGATTAGAGATTTTTTAAAGTAAAAATAATCAATTTTAATTATTTATCCAATGATCTAGAATGCCAAGATAATATATTTATGGCATTCTACATTTTAATGTGCTTTAACATATTAATGTTTCAAAAGGTATCTTTTCATATGTTATCAAAAAGATGTTGTGTAAGAGTTCAACAAAAACAATTATTTTCAATTATCCACAACGAGGAACCGCAGCATAGATATTTGGGACTAATAAAAAATCCAAAATCTTTATTTCAGTCAATAATTTACTTTCTATTGATTTATTTTTTTCTTCTTCAGAGGTATTTTATTTTTTCTTTTTCAATAATTCATTTTTATTGCATTTTTTCATTACCCTTTATCCCCCCATAACCTCTTCCTCAGCCAGTAATTTAAACTTTTTCACGAAATCCCACAGAATTATCAGAGGGAATTAAGGTCCAGATACGAATCGCACCTCACCCTCTTTTCTCTTCCTCACCAACCCACCCACGCAAGAGCGGAGACAAAGTGCTGGGTGACGCTCATGGGCAGAGAGGTCCGCCCACGCCACCCACGCTGCCCCTACAGGCGCGCTCTCGGCGGAGCACGGCCACGGCCCGGCCAGCAGTGCTGCCTCCTCTCCCGCTCCACGGGCGCCAGTCCACCAGGCTCGGCAGAACCCAGGCCTGTCTGATTTTTGAAACAGAACATTTAACACCTCACGTACAGGACCATCTAAAGGACTGTATATTAGATAGAGTGAAAATCACTTTTAAATGATCACATTTTGATTTCACTAACGGTAAAAAGGAGCTAAATAATTTACTACTTCCAACATCTCATGAATCAGTGTGATCCCTCTCACGGAAACGTTTGCACAGACTCGTGTCTGCCCACTAGGCTAAAATATCCCCAAGGCCGAACTGGGGGACAGCTGCACCCCCAGGAGGGGAGACACTCCGCCACTGCACGCTCCAACACGAGCACAGCGAGCGCCGAGAAGCGGCCTCGAGCGTACCGTGCGCCTTGGCCCACTGCAGGTTCCGCACCAGAGACTCGGCGGACTGCGCCGTTCCCTGTATGGGGTCCGTCAGCGCCCTCTTTTCCGATAGGCTGCTCCGGATCTCCAGAGCCTGCTTGCCTTTGGTAAGATGACATTTGCCCATATCTAAAAGACAAGAAGTGAACATTATTTTTGACCATAATTGTTTCATCACATTTTAAATGCCCAGGCCGAGAACTCTCCTATGAATCGGGTTACAGTCCCCACGTCATTTACTCACTCAACAAATAGCAACTAAGCACCTCAGCGCATCAGGCACAGGTCCCCAGGTCCCTGTGCTAGGGATACGGCAGGGGGCCCACAGATAAACAAAGTGCTGAACCAGCTCACTTCTAAAGGGCCCTGTCTGGCTTTTATCTTACTCTAACTCTCATAACGAGTCCTCGAGACCCTCCCCCTGGATTCACAGAGAGCTGGAAAGTGCACTCCTCCACTGACGGGCAGGCACGGTGACTTTATGTCTTTGCTCTGCTGAGAAACAGATTCGGTGAGCAGAGACAGGACTCTGCATCTCTGAGAAAGTTTAAGTATCCTGTCTTTACCACAGATTTCTGTACTTTCTAAAAAGGAAAGTGTGTGTTAAAACCACCGGCATGGCTGAAGCCCCACCACCGCCCTGCCCAGACCACCGCCCGACGTGCCAGCGCCGCCCACGCACACCGTGTGGTGGGGGCCAGCGCAGGCGTCCAAGCGCAAGGTTTTGACCTTGACACGAACGTTGTGCTGTGCACATGCTTGGTGTATGCCGTATGTGGGTGAACTGGTGCTTTTTACTGAGTTTTAAAAATGGCTCAATTATATTTAGAATGTAACTGCTTGGTGTATGTTGTATATGGGTGAACTGGGGCTTTTTACTGAGTTTTAAAAACAGTTCAATTGTATTTAGAATGTAACACTAGGATAATGCCTTTTAGGGTCTCTGAGACACCGTCACAGACCTCAGTTTGAAAAGAACTGACATAGTCCAAAGGCTTCAATTGCTTTTTTAAAGCAGCAGAAACTTTTCTTCAAACAAGAGCTAAAATAGAAGCCCAGTATGTAAAGCAGGTAAAAGCAGAACCGCTCTGGCTGCAGGAAGCTAGGACAGCCCAGCGGTCTCTGTGACACGGGAAAGTGGCTCGGTGACCCGCTGAAAGACCTGCATTGGCCATGGCAGGATGATATGCAACATGGGAAACAGCTGTCAGCGAAACATTCAGACGCCTGATTCTCAAACTGCCGTTTCTGGAACACCTGTGGAACACCAGGAACTCGCTGGCGAAAGAACTGCCTTCTTTTTGAGATGGCTTCTAAAGTGGTATTTCAAAACACAATCTGTGGGTGTGCTGGTGCCCACTCAGTCCCTGACCTGAGCACAGCAGCCTACGGGCCGGCAGGAAATGGAAGATGTGGTGTCAGACCTCTAGGGTCACGCCCTTAAAGCAAAAATTTAAAACCACTAAGCTCATCAAAAAAAAGCAAACCCAGTTTTTTTCCACCAGGGCCTCCAAATTGCTGTACAGTTTCATCTGTCTGGCTCTGCAAGAGAATGCTGGTTACATCACGTTTTGCAAACAAGCAGACAGGCAGCAACAGGCACCAGGCCCAGAAACACGGGGCAGGGCTCTGCCGATCACACTTCCCTGCTCATTCTGTCCTTGAACTCAAGGAACGCCGCACAGGTAGCCTGTCACTAAGTCAGGAGGGGAAGAACTAAACAGCAGTGATGCTGAACACTGTGTTGAAAATTATTTTATACAGTGAGTATTAATTCCGAACCTGCACAGTAGTAGGAATAAAATAATCACCACACCAAGAACCCTGAACAGCTTTCTCTTTACCTTCTGCTACTTCATCCAGTAACACGGTAATTTTCTTGTCTTCTAATAATCTGTCTTTTAAAAATTTCATAAAGATTCCATTTGCCAATCCAGAATGCTGGATTTCAAAAGCTTCTGCTCCTTGACACCTTAAAAACAGCAAAAAGAAAAAAAATTCTAAAAACCAATACTTGCCACGTGGGGCTTCTATAAGTACTGGAGACTTCTCTGCCGGTCTGCCTCTGCGGGATGTCCTAATTAGAGTTCATCTTCACACGAGAACAACATGCTTTGGTGCTTAGTAAAAAGAAAGTGCAGCCCTTAGGTGGTGTAGCACAGTGGACTGAGAATGGGCGGTGAACCAAAGGGTCGCCGGTTCGATTCCCAGTCGAGCACATGCCTGGGTTGTGGGCCAAGGCCCCACTGGGGGCCATGTGAGCGGCAACCACACACTGATGTTTCTCTCCCTCTCTTTCTCCTTCCCTTTCCCTCTTTCTAAAAATAAATAAATAAAATCTATTAAAAAAAGGTGCCATGATGCAGTGATTAAGTCAATTATTTAAAATTTGTTATCAAATATCAAGGAGGCAAACGAACGCCTACATATCTATGGATATTTCTAGGCTTCTAAACTACAGTGAAAAATGAATGAAGATTAAAGGATTGTGAACATATACATAAAAGTTTCTGCCCCGGCCAGGTGGCTCAGTTGGTTGAAGCGTCATCCTGTGCACCAAAAAAGGGTTGCGGGTTCAATCCTTGGGCAGGGCACATACACACCTGGGTTCAATCCCCAGCTGGGGTGCACACAGGAGGCAACCGATCAATGTTTCCCTCTCACATCAATGTTTCTCCCCCCTTCCTCTATTTCTAAAAATCAATAAGAACTTATCCTCAGGCGAGGATTAAAATAGTCTCTCACGTGGCATATCCAAACACAATGTTGGCGGTGACTTTCAGCGCGTCCAGGATCGGAATGGTATCATCGTAGTCATTTCTGTTTCAAAGGTAGGAGGGGAGAGGGTCAGATATAAACAGAAGGAGTTAAAAAACATTTTAAAAAAGAGCACAGGTAATAATGTAATAAAATATGATGTAACACTATTCTATCACATGTAATTTAACATTATGGATTAAAAATTCCTTTATCAAATCGCCTACATCAGGGGTGCCAAACTTGTTTTCACTGGGGGCCACATCAGCCTTGCGGCTGCCTTCAAAGGGCCGAAATAATTTTAGGACTGTGTAAATGTAACTACTCCTTAACTGTTAAGGAGTTGAAATTACATTCAGCCCTTTGAAGGCAACTGTGAGGCTGATGTGGCCCCTGGTGAAGGTTGAGTTTCATATCCTTGACTTACATATTTATCAAAAATAATCCAGGGCACCCCAATGCTGAGAGAGCGGGCAGTCACCTCTTTTTCCTTGTTAGCATTACAACTGGAGTTACAATGTGAACTCGGCACTGGATTTTGGCTAGTAGTTCCTGAGCAAGCAACAAACTCAGTCTAGAGGAATAATCGTTAGTTCCATTCCCTCGTAACTAACACAGGGGCTAGAACACAGGGGTGGGACCTGGGTCAGCTTGGATCCCTGTACCTGCACGAGCAGGACTGGCCAGAGTGACCAGAGAACCCAACGCTAAGGGGGTGCCGCTGTGACCCCGTGGAGAAGTCAGTGAAGTGGCGGACGGAGGCATCTGGGGAGCTGCACATTGTGTAGTGAGTCAGCTCCTCCCTCTGGTTCCACAGCGAACAGGAAAGAGCTAAAACACTTCATTACACAGAGAGGAAATCTATTTTCCTCGACTTTTCTTCTTAATCGGCTCCAATCCATCCAATTCACAGACTTAATCTTGGCATTTGCAGGTTTGCCCTCCACGGAATTTGCCAAGGCTGACTTTAATCCAGCCAGCTTCACCGACTAGGGATGCGACGGCTCACCTTTTCCTACACATATCCAACAGGAACACGTTGAGTCCAGTTTCCTTTTCTTGCATCAGTTTCAGTATATTTTGCACACACAGGCAATTTTCAGATCTATATGGATTTGGAGCATCAATGGGGACCATAAAGCTGTTTCCAAAGTTTTCATAACCATGTCCTGCATAATACAATAATCCTGAAGAGGACAAAAAGGGGAAAAAGTTAATTTTTTTACAGTGATTTTTTTTTTTTTTGAGAGAGAGAGAAACATCAACTTGTTGTTCCACTTATTTCTGCATTCACTGGTTGATTCTTGTATGTGCTCTGACTGGGGATCAAACCCACAACCTTGGTGCATGTGGGTGATGCTCTAAACCAACTGAGCCACCCAGCCACGGCAAAAGTTAATTCTAAATTATGCTCCGAACATGTAAGTAGCCCTCTTTAAAAAACATGACTTTTCTTCAAGTTAATGCAAACTTATTTAAGCGATTCCCAGTTACAAATATAGTCAATATTAAATAAAATGTGCGTTGAAAATAGTTTTGGCAACAATGTTCATTCTAGTACTGTATGTTAAACCAACATCAAGATGTTGTCCTGAACAGTATTTTAATTCATAACATAACACATTCCTAACCAATGGTGTGACGTGGAATGTAATTTACCTCATGACACATTTAAGAAGGAACAGGCTGACTCGCTGGTCTCCTCCATGAGACCACGGGTCCCTCCTGGGCGGGGCAGCCCACATTCACCTGTGCATTGCTGGCACGCAGCAGGAGCTCAGGGAGTATTTAACAGATGAACGAATAAGCACAATTTAGATAAAAGCAACAGCAACACCAAGCATAAGAAATTCCATAGGCGTTTGGCCTTGACTGGTGTGGCTCAGTGGACTGAGTGCTGGTCTGCGAACCAAGGGGTCGTTGGTTCGACTCCCAGTCCAGTCAGGGCACATGCCTGGGTTGTGGGCCAGGTCCCAGTGGAAGGTGTGCGAGAGGGAACCACACATTGATGTTTCTCTGCCTTTCTTTCTCCCTCCCTTCCTTTCTCTCTAAGGCATTTCAATATAATTAGCAAGGGTTACAATGTAAATGTACCTTTTTCGAAGCAGAGAAGGGAAATCTGATTTACTGGATTATTTCTTTTTTGTTGTTACGAGATATAAATACCATTAATTCTTCATCTGGAGTCTTTTGAATTAGTAATTTAAAATTTGAGTTAGTTTCAGTAGTCAATAGATGAGACATTATTTCTTTACTGAGAAACGATGCTATGAAAACTGTACCAAACAACTCTAAAGATTTTCTTGAAGTTTTGCTTCAGTTGTAAAAACAACAACAACAACAAAAATATCAGACTGGGCTTCGTTACAAAAACACTTGAGAGAAACACTTGTGAGTATGTCCTAAGCTTCAATCTCTAGAGCTCACTAGTTTTGTTCTTAGAATTCTGGAATGAAACTTCTTTATATGGCATTCTAAAGCAAATACTAAAAAGGCTTTCAGATAGGGAACAACAACAACAAAAACACCAATCTTCTGTGGTTTTTGTAGTTACAGGCTCAACTCCTTGCAGAAAATGTGGCTCTGAACACTTAAAAATAAAAACAGAAAAGAAAAGCTTTATTTGGTCCAAGTGCAGGATCCAGGTCTTCTACTTTTATTAAACTTGTATTAGAAAGACAAAAGTGGTTCTTTCACATGTAACATTATAGGTCGAAACGACAAAATGAACACACACATTTATTCAGTGTGGGCTTAAGTTATGACTCATGTGCCCTGAATATAATCATGTAGGCACTGCAGGAAATTAAAAAGAAAAAGAAGACAAAGTTCTTGTCCTCGAGGTTCTTGCAATTCAAGTTCTTGCCACAAAGAAAACCAGCATATAATTACCACTGGAAATGCTGCGGTCAGGACACCGCTGTGCGACGGAGGGAAGCACAGAGAGGAGTACCAGGGTGCGGGAGGCGGTAATGGGTGGTCCTGGGAGGAAGGGTGCAGTGTGGAGAGGCGGAGGGACAGCAAGGTACGTGGTAGGCAAGGAGAACAGAAGCAGACAAGGCTCGGGCCTGGAGCAACAGCGAACAGGAAGAAGACCAGCCTGGCGAGGAATGAAGCGATCACGGATGAAAGGAGGAGTGTACAGACAGGGAGCATTTTGAAAACCAGGACAAAGGAGTGGATTTAATTCCCTAAGCGATGAAGGTCAAGTAAGTGCTAAGACAACCTACAGAATGGGAGAAAGTATTTGCAAATCATAGACCTACAAGGACAACTTGTAGCTAGAATATATAAAAGACTCTTATTTTCAACAATTAAAAGGACAAATACCCTAATAACAAATGGGCAAAGGATCTGAACAAACCCTTCTCTGAAGAGGATATACAAACGGCAAACAAGCACAGCAGGGGACGCCCAACATTTCCATTAGGGAAAGGCTAAACAGACCTGAGGCACCGCTCTGCACTCACTAGGGGGTCAAAGTAAAGCAGACAGACAGTAACAAGTGTTGGCAAGGATGTAGGGAAACGGGAAGCCTCCTTTATTTCTGGTGAGAATATACAATAGCACAGGCACTTCGGAAAGAGTGAGGCAGTTCCTCAAAAAGTAAAACACAGAATTATCCTATGACCCAGCAATTCCACTCCAAGCGAACTGAAAACACGTGCCCACAGCCCACACAAGAATGCGTGCGTGAATGTTCACAGCAGCATTGTTCCCAGTATCCAAAAGGCGAAACCGCCTAAGTGTCCGCCTTCTGAGAAGTGGGTAACCAAAGTGTGGTACATACCCATGCGATGGGAGGTCGTCCAGCCACAGAAATGATGCTACGACATGCATGAGCCCGGGAGACATTATACTAAGTGAAGGAAGCCAGACGCAGAAGGCCGCATACAGAATGGTTACATTTCTACCAAATGCCTCCAACGGGCAAACCCTTAGAGACAGGAAGTGGATTTGTTGTTGCCAGGGGCCTGGGGTACGAGGGAATGGGGAGTGGCTGCTGATGGATACGGGGTTCTCTGTGGGGTGATGAAGATGTTCTGAAATCAGGCACAACTTTGTGAATATACTAAAAGCTGTGAAAAACTTTTAAAATGTACATTTTAAAAGTAAAATTTACACTTGAGTACTCAAAATGAGTCTATTTCCCATTAGTATCTTATGTTTTCTAGGGAAAGACAGGTGTATTTTTAACCTCCATTATCCTGCTTAAATTACTCCATCTCCTCTCTGTTCACCCAAATCTTAACTAGTCCTCAAAGTCATCTCAAGTTCAGCACCTCCGCAAATCATCAGCTGGTTTCTACTCTTCTCACACACGTCCACCTCTCCCTCCTTGAACGCTGTCCAGCAGCACGCACTCTCTGACACCTAACAGCACACCGGCTTTTCCGGACATTTTACAGTTCTATGTATACTTAACTTCTCTGATAAACAGTGATCACAATAAAGACACTGATCTTACAGCCTTTTCAGGGTTTTCAAAGCACCTTCAAATACAAGATCTGATTTTAATCCATGTAACAATCTTAAAATGGTTTCTATCCCTGTTTTATAGATGAGAAAATTAAATTTAAAAAGATTAAAGGATTTGCTTAAAATGATAAATCTGATAGGTGTCTGGGCCCCATATACAGCATTCCCCCGCTCTCATTACATTAAGGGACTTACAAATTGAGAGCATAGATCATGTTCTTCATTTTCGGGATGTCCCTCAATGCCTAGCACGCTCCTTGTCTGGGCTATGGACATAACAGCAACTCAGTAAAAGCTTAATGAATGTATTAAGTTAACAATGCAAGCCAATCAGGACACGGATAGACCTGATTCAGATATGGAAATGGACCATATCTACAACCGATGTTACTTAGAGGCAGCCACCCAGAAAGCCTGGGAGCACGTCTGGCTGTCACAAGGCTCGACTGGGGACAAGCAGCGACCCTGAGGCATCGAGCGGAAGTCTAGCCTCCGCTGTGCAGGGGAGGCTCAGCGTGCGACGCCACGTGCCCCGCTGTGCGACCGCTGAAATAAAGGCAATTACAACAGAGTTCCTTTTCTGTGCTCCAAAATGATCTATGAAAAGTGTAAGCATTTTCTATCAAAACCTGCACCCAAATTATACTTCACAGATTAGACATTTTTATGGAAACTAAACTAGACCAAATCATTGTATTTAAAAATTCCATCTCTAGTTCTGCTTATTATTTTAATGAACTATCCCGTTACTCAAGGACAGAAAGACAACACTTTTATAA